>JALIZH010008755.1:0-46449 GCA_030522465.1 Rhipicephalus appendiculatus | reverse complement strand
TATATGCCGAAAAACAGTCGGAAAAGTTTAGGCTTTTATCACCTGTGATAAGGCCCAACTTTTGTGTGACGTCACACTTAGCGGCAGTCGACCTGCTATGCGTATTTTAACGCGATAGCGTTAAAGAACTCGTTTCGAAGAAATTCCGGTGTTGGCGTAGGTGTCGGCGTCGGCGTCGTTGGTTGTGAGCGAAAAATCATCATCTTGTCCGTGACCGAAAAATCGAGAAAGATGGAAATAAAATATAATATTTCCGGGTCAGAGTGAGGATCGAACCCAGGCCGTATGCGTGGCAAGCAGGTGTTCTACCGCACAGCCACGCGTGTGCTTGGAAATACAGCAAAGATAACTTCATCTGCTTGGAAATGCAAAGATGCAAATACAATAAATAAGAAAAATTTCCGGGTCTGATTTTGGATCGAACCCAGGCCGGCTTAGTGGCAAGCAGGTGTTCTACCACACAGCCGCGCGTGTGATTGAAAATACAGCAAAAATAACTTCCTCTGCTTGGAAATGCAAAGATGCAAATACAATAAATAAGAAAAATTTCCGGGTCCGAGTGAGGATCGAACCCAGGTCGTCTGAGTGGCAAGCAGGTGTTCTACCACACAGCTACGCGTGTGCTTGGAAATACAGCAAAAATAACTTCGTCTGCTTGGAAATCAAAAGATGCAAATGCAATAAATAAGAAAAATTTCCGGGTCAGATTGAGGATCGAACCCAGGTCGTCTGAGTGGCAAGCAGGTGTTCTACCACACAGCTACGCGTGTGCTTGGAAATACAGCAAAAATAACTTCGTCTGCTTGGAAATCAAAAGATGCAAATGCAATAAATAAGAAAAATTTCCAGGTCAGATTGAGGATCGAACCCAGGCCGTATGTGTGGCAAGCAGGTGTTCTACCGCACAGCGATTAATTCTTTGTCATATCGAGTCCTTAGTCCTTGGTAGTTAATTTCCCACTGAGCTTGCGCATTCTTATCCGTGTTTTAGGCCAGTGTTGACAGTATTGACTACTGAGCCTCCATGCGAGATGAGACGGTGGATGACAAGCCATGTTGCGACATGTTGCGGATAACCAGCCTTCTCGAGGTGGTCTACCTGATCTGCAAAACTCAAGTGTAAGTACACTTTTGAAGGTCAGGTGGACCGCCTCGAGAAGGCTGGTTATCCGCGACATGTCCTTGCTGGTAAGCTTCTCAAAGAGACCAAACGCTCACATCGCGATGACCGCCATGATAAGGCCGAGAGGTAATCCTGGATATCAATATTCTCTTACATACCCCAAGTATCGCACCACCTTAAGAAGATCAGACAGAGCGCAGACGTGAAAGTTGGCTTTTATGCGCCCGAAAAACTGGAAAATCTGTGCGAGCTATCGACTTCCCTATTGGAAAAACTACCATAGTGGGTACTGGAAAAGAGTGTATATAGTGGAAATAATGCTGGGTATGCTGGAAATCATGGTGTTGATAGTAGACAGGGGTAAGTGGCATGGTGTACGTGGCATGGTGTACGTTAACTGGGCAAGGTGGAAAGGATAGTGGACGATGATGGAGAGTAGCAGCAAAATAGCGGGTAATGTCCCGCCATCCATTATCCAGTGGATGGATGGCATTGCAGCGTGATGCAAACTTGCCGGCTGTGTCTCCCCGTTGGCCGGCTTCCGGCATCATCCACTGTGGATTTGATTTGCCGCTGCAATGTATGAAAGTTTAGGCTGTGGTTCAATTATGTTTTCTTTTTTCTTGCTCGGCTCGGGCGAGCGGATCGCGTTTTTATTTTGGGAGGGGAAGGTTATTTGACTACTGAACTAACCGGCTTGTGGTTTTCAAGAGATTTATTTCAAGAGCTGCCATCAAGCTATGCTGCCGGCCTCTATTGAGGGCAAGTAATTGTCCCGGCAAGGAATGCCGACACTATTCCGTTTACGTCAGCTCTCGAAAAAAAAAATTATAAAACAGCCGGTAATAGTTAACCAGCTGTTTGTGGTGCGATTATACTGTATTATGAAAGACACGTTTAAACTACGCGAAGACAACACGCTAAAACATAAAAACACACACCGTGCGCTTCATGTGTGTGTTTATTTATGTTTTCTAACGAGTTTTCTTCGCCCAGATTGAACGTGTCTGCTATATCTACGAACCGACTAGCCGAACAACATACCACCCCTACAACAAGGACTCACTATATGTATTTTATTGTGTGAAAGGAGCATTAATAAGTTGATTCGCCTACGTGCACTATTCTATTTATATTCTATTCCTAATTCTATTTCTATTCTGCTTCCATTCTAATGCTATTCTATTTCTACGCTATTTCTAGTTCTAGTTCTATTTCTATTCTATATCTATCCATCTCTATTTCTATTTCTAATCTATTTCTATTTCTATACTATTTCTAATCTATTTCTATTTCTATTCTATTTCTATTTCTATCCTAATTCTATTTCTATTCTAGTTCTATTTCTACACTGTTTCTAATTTGTGTCTATTTCTATTCTATTTCTATTCTATTTCTATTTCTATTTTCGCACTGTTTCTAATCTATGTCTATTTCTATTCTATTTTTATTCTATTTCTACTTTAATGATGCTGTTGTGAAGGTTTTCTACTAGGGTTTTCTGCAGAAGCTACGCAGGCGGCGCCACGCGGCCCTCTTCCGAAGCTGCCAGACGGTGATAACAACCGGCGGCGCAGTTCGGTAGTGGGTCTCGCGGTAGTCATGGACGCGTCGAAGAAGAAAAAAACCGAATAGTAATCGCATGTGCAGCGTGCCTCAGTGCTCGAACCTTGCCGTAGCGGGAGAGGTGAGCCTCCATGTCTTCCCGCGAGACAAAAAAAACTGCGGAAATTGTGGGCTGTAACATAGTAACATAGTTTGCGGGCTGTCAACTGACTATGAAGCTTGAAGGAAACAGTCGCGTTGTATCCCGTTAGGTACAAACTACCATATGAAATTCCCTTCTCTCGGACACATTATGGTACAGAGAGAGTTAAACACACAATGCCACTTACGTTAAACGCATACTATGCACGAGACATAGACATATTAACACTAACAAAACAAGAAATACTCGATCTCTGCGTGGCCTAAAAAAAAAAAAAAACTTTGCACCTTAAATAAATTTTCTTCATTCTTCATCACTGTTCGTATTTATTGTTCGTATTGTTTGCATTTATTCCTTTATTTCATATTGTGTTACACAGACGTTCTGTGAGGCCGTTGAAGTGTAAATAGAAGATAAATACTTTATTCTGTATTCATTTTTTGCTTATGTATTTTGCTGTATGTTGCCTATGTACGGGTGGCAGGAGCTCTGTCAAGCTGCGACGAAGCAGCTTTTTCTCTTGCCACCTTTTTTCGTTTTATCGTGTAAACGAAGAACGGAAATAGAAACATGATTGATTGATTGATTGAATTATGTATACAATTGTGCATAATTGTATGCTAAGTATACATTACTTCAAAAAGTGTCATTCGCCTTTTTTATATAATGCGTGTTTATTTATTTTATTTCTTTCAATGTACAGGACTCACACATTCAAATGCAACATTCATCCGTGAGTACGGTACCTTACAAGCCCTATGGGGAACATTGAGTGAGAGGAGTATCATGGAATACATGATAGAAAGAAAAAACGACACATGACAGGCAAAAATGTTTGCAATAATGTGCTTGCAGAACAGTGCAACAAATAAAGTTGAACGAGAAAGCAATACTAAAAATTGTTAGAAAACATTGAATACAGCGAAACTAAAGGGCCTGACGAGCTTTGCTGCTCGAGACGCGCACGCTTGCGAGATCGCCACATCACCGTCTCGTCCGTCATATTGACCTACCATTGCGCCACCTATAGTCGCTGGAATGATCGAATAGGCAAAGGAGTAAGCAAAACACCAGTAATGTAGAAAAGTGAATAAAGCTGTTCACTGAGTCAGGCTGTTTATTGCTTGGTGCAAACAGGCTGTTAGTGTGCCCGTTTCGCGTGATAACACATTTGAAACACAAGTCAACAATTTGTTTTCTGCGCTTGACTTGTGTGCCTTGTGTAACAGGAAGATTTGTTTTCAGTCGTAACAGAAAGAGTATTGAAAGAAAAATGCTTCACTGCCTAATATCCCCGCCATCTTGTACCTGCCACGTACCGTGTACACAGCATAATTTCTACCCACCTAGGCTACCGTCCATCATCTGCCCACCTAAACTACTGTCCACTATCCACCCAGCATCCACTATCCAACCACCATCCACTATCCACCCACCATCCACTTTCCGCTATGCATCCACCATCCACCCACTACATTAACCCACTATAATGGTGGATGGTGGTTTCCACCATGCCCACTACTTGTGTTTTTTTTTCAATAGGGTTCCGTTAGCACAAGAAAAGAAGGCTGCCAGATCCAGCTCAGGGACTAATCCGTACCGTGTGTCGACAACGTGGTGTATGTCATACCACTGTCATGCGCCAAAAAGCTCGTGTGTTAAACTTCAGATGCTTCAACGTACGTTTGCGTGAACACCGCTGGAATGTGCAGAGTCGGAACTCCGGACGTACGCATGCACATTGCAAGGGGTGTGGTTGCCTGCCTGATTACAATCAAACTCAAGTGACTTGCAGAAGTAGGAATGTGCTCACTAGACAGATTGTAGAGGAGACCCACATTGCTCGTTTGGGAGAAGCATGCATCAGCACGCCTTCGATTGGTTTGCCCAAGAAGGAAGTAGATTATCCTTTTTATGCGGATGCACTCGCAAGGTAATGTTTTTAACACTTTAACTTTGTCACCTGTTGGCGTTTGTGCGCGGTGCTTGTCTCCTGTTCTTTTGCTTGCTCAGTGCGATTTTTTCCACTACTTATACGTGGCTTTTCCGAATAAAAAAATCAGTTTGAATTCAGCGCTACTCCGTGGCGTTTCTCTTTTGTCCGTCTAAGTTTTTCCACGCTGTTGAAGGTTTTCTAGACGATGAATTACCAACTCGTCCAGACGCTCACGTAAATACGTGTAGTTAGGTCTGCATTCGTTAACCCACGTGCTGCGTAGGTTAACGTACTGCAATGGCAAGCGCTATATTGTCATAATGGAAAACGCTATGTGCTAAAATGGCAAGCGCATTCCGAAAGCTCACGAAGTGAAGAAGATCGGCGATTGGTTTTAGAAGGATCCCTCACTCTGCACGTCGGGGAAGCGTAGGGCATTTGCGCTCTTGGGCGTTTAGGAGGTTGCACTTCAGCCGGCGTCATTGGTCAAACTAGCTGCGGCCGCTTTTTGGAACTGTCAAAGGAGCTATAGGCTTACCTTTGTGGTCTGAGATATACCCCCAATAAGTTTTATATACCCGTAATAAATTTTATTGAAATTGGACGAAGCTTTCATCAATCGAAAAATACAAGGTTTCCAAAGGTTGTATACAGGCTTACCTTCTCGGTCACAGATGACCCACAATAAATATTATGGAAATGGGAGGAAACATTCTAAAATCGAAAAATAGAGGGTTCTAATAGGCTATACGTTAACTTTGTCGGTCAGAGATGCAGCCAAAATCAATTTAATTTTAATGAAATGCAACTTTCAGAAATCGAAAATACAAGATTTCCAAAGGCTCACCTTGTTGGCCAGAGATGCACCCACGATCACTTTATTTGAAATGGGAGGAACTTTCAGAAATCGAGAAATACAAGATTTCCAAAGGCTATAGGCTTACTTTTGTTATCAGAGAAGCAGCCACAATAAATTTTATTAGAATGGAAGGAAGCTTTCAACAATCGAAAAATACAAGAGAAAGAGAGAGAATGAATATAGGAAAGGTAGGGAGGTTAACTAGACTACGTCCAGTTTGCTACCCTACACGTGGGGAGAGGGGAATAAGGGAGTAAAAGAGAGAGAGAGGAGATGCACATTGCACACCACACACAGTGTAGGGTTTCACAGGCGGTCGCTCAGCGATGTTGCCTTCAAGAATGGTAGAAGGGCTCGTGTGGCTTTCTGGGCTGATGTACTTGGAGACCATGCATCCAAGATCTTTTCCTGAGTAAAGGGACGATCATCCACTCTCCTCAAGGCACACTGGAGAGTCCGGCGATCTTGTTCAAAGTCGGGACAGTGGCACAAGACGTGGTCAAGAGTTTCTACACAGTTGCAGTTATCACACTTGGACGAGCCATCCATACCAATGCGATGGCTGAATGAGTTTGCAAATGCTACGCCGACCCACAATCGACATAGCATTGTAGCGTCACGTCACGAAAAATACAAGATTTCCAAAAACAATAGGTTGCCGTTTTGTGGTGAGAGATGTACCCACAATCAGCTGTATTGAAATAGGATGCAACTTTTAGAAATAGAAAAATAAAAAGTTCTAAAGGTTAGAGGTTTGCCTTTTTGGTCAGTGATGCACCCTCAATCTCTTTTATTGAATTGTGATGGAACTTTTAAAAATCGAAAAAATTCAATATTTCCAAGGTTAACCTTTGTGGTCAGAGATGCACCCTCAATCATTATTGAAATGTGATTAAACTTAAAAATAAAAACATTCAAGATTTCCAAAGGCTGAACTTTGTGGTCAGATGAGCACCCACAATCAATTTTATTGAAATCGGATGCAGCATTTAGAAATGGAAAAACACAACATGAAAATATTGTAGCATCTTGTAGTCAATTTCGGTGTCGTTGACAAAGCCAGCACCTTGGAAATGAAGCCTTATCCCTTGGGCCAATAAACAACGACCTCCCGGTGAACTCGCCCAAGCCTTCGCGTTATATTTTCACTTAAACCTAGAGATCCTGAAACAAAACGCGCATAACACTCAACATTATATCGGCCCAACTTGCATGTGCAGCTTAGCGAGCTGAGCTGACGAACCTTTGCCATATCAGACGAAACCGACTGTTAAACAGAGATGAGAGAAAGGGCACTCTTTCTGACTCAATAAACGTTGTTTTATTTTATCATTGTATTCTTTAAGGAAACATTGCGAAAGCAACCACAACTAACTCATGTTTATTAATATAATTCCGAAATCATTTTTTTCTCACTCCGACGTCGGCCATCAGGGCGGCGCGGCTGATTTCGCAACTGAATGTAGCGGTTGCTTTCCGATCGCTCCTCTTCCTCCGTACTGCATGCGACGACTTCAGCAAGCTCGGCTAGGAACGAACGAAACCAAGACCACTCGCCTTGGATCCTGGAGAGAGAATCAAATCTTCGGAAGAAAAAGTAACACATTTTTTTTTCGCAGCTTACGCATGCACACACCTTGCGGGCAGAAGCAAGGATGATCTGGTGAAACGAGTGCATACGCCAAGGTTCTTTGAAATCTACGAGCGTTTGAAGCACGCAGAACATGCAGGTATTTGCAAGGGTGGTGAGGACAAGGTCTTACCAGGTCCGCACAAAACACTTGCTTTCGCACTGAATGTTTGCTGCGGTAGCACAGTGAGGGAGCATTTTTCTTGAAGTTGGTAGAGGTTCAGAATGCATAGAAAACATTCCCGATTAACAGATTGCTAAAAAATTTAGGGTTATATGTATCAAGCAGTCTTCACTACCTGGGGAGTCATCTCAGTAAGTCATATAAACTGAAAGGATTCCTCACACATTTGCCTTTTCTTATATTATCGCCGCACGCCCGGCACTTCCAGGTCATAAACGGCGTGCCTTTTGTCAGCGCGAGATAGTATTTTAACACGAGAGCGTTAAAGAGCTCGTTTAGCGGAAATTCCAGTGTCAGTGTCGGTGTCGGCGTCGTTGGTTGTGAGCGAAAAAACAGCGTCGTCCATAAGCGAAAATTCGAGAAAGATGCACCGGATGCTACACTTCTGGTTAACCTCCCTGCCTTTCTCTCTTTTTATTCTCTCTCTCTCTCTCTCTCGAGAAAGATGCAAATACAATAAATAATACAAACCCTTGGTTCGATTGGCAATCCAACCCAGGCCTTCTGCGTGGCAAGCAGGTGTTCTACCACAGGACCACGCCATTGCTTGAAACTGCTTCAAAAAAAAAAAAAAAAACACTATAATAACGTCATTAGTGGGAGGAGTCTCCTTAACGCATGGAATATTGCATGGCAGAAGCGTATCATCGCGCCAGGCGTCAAAACTTGTGAATTACGCAGCGAGCGGGTGTTTTAAAGGCCCACCAATTAGAAAGCGCTCAGACATACTTTAATCATCATCAGCAGCAAAAGCCTCAACAAACTGAGCAGCTGCATAGGCCCGCGTCTTGCCGTGCGGACGTGTATAGTGATCCTGTTCTGATTCGCAAAAGGAAGAATTATGGTGTACTGGGAATTGCGGTCGGCATTCTAGGATAGTTTGAAACGGCCAATGTTACGCGCACAGACATTCGTTTCTTCGCGGCATGCACCGAGAATCCACCATGCAAGGCTAGCAAGTGAGAAGGCGATGCACACAGGACCCCCGATTACGCTAACGCATTCTGCTCTTGAAGGCGAAGCTCAGGCGTTCTCCAAGTTCTTTATATATATATATATATATATATATATATATATATATATATATATATATATATATATATATATATATATATATATATATATATATATATATATATATATATATATATATTGTTGCGGGGTTGCAGCTATAACGATGGTGAAGTGTGCGAAGAAGAGAGAGACGACGTGTCGGTGTTCGGGAAAATAACAGCCGCCATCTTGACTGCTGGACTATTCCTTATTGTAAATAAGTTGTAAATTCTGACGAAGGCCGGGCCCACGGCCGAAACGTCAAATAAAGAAACCTTTTCGCTTGTGAGTCAAACCCACCTTTTCTTCTATTGTTCCCGGATCCGGCGACAACTTATGCTCAATATATATATATATATATATATATATATATATATATATGTGTGTGTGTGTGTGTGTGTGTGTGTGTGTGTGTGTGTGTGTGTGTGTGTGTGTGTGTGTGTGTGTGTGTGTGTGTGTGCGTAAGTGGCCAGGGCCGACTTTTCAAGAAAGGAAACACGCTAGCAATCCAGATCAGGATTATTGTTGCGGGGAAAAAAAAACATGCCTCTTTTACTCGATCTTTTTTTTTCTTTTTTTTTAATGTTCAAGAACCGACGTGAAAGCGGTATGGAAAAACTTGTTGAAAGAGAGTGAAAGAAAAATTAATTCGAATTTCACCAAAAAGATCACTTCACGCAAATTCTGCTGTTCGCTCGCTGTGTAAGCTCTATTTACTCTGAAAGCTTTAAATACACAAGGAAGAAATTTACCATCTTTGATGTTTAGTATGAGACCATTTAATTATATTACAAAATGCAGATAGTACGCACAATGGCGAAGCGTTGCATTCAATCTTCTGGGCCATTGGTGACTACGAAATTGCCCTACGACTCAAGAGGCTACTCGATTATAGTGGGGCGGGGTTCTCGCTTTGGCTATGTACTGATCTATATTTATTTATTTATTTATTTATTTATTTATTGAACGTGCAAGCATTTCTACGCTCACCCCGAAAAGCAAACTGGCCGTCCGTCCGCCATGAAAAGTGATTCGCTATTCAGAAATAACAGAATGAAGCGCAATCAATTCTAAATGACAAATGCTGGCCTTGAAGGGTTTCCAAAGTACGATCCCGCGCGCAGATGCCGAGTGTCTTCCCCACCAAGCTAAAGCCGCACACTTGGAGCATGAGGAGACGTCTTAATCATATGAATGCTTGTACCGGTGGAAAATATAGCAAAATGATCACGTACGCAAAAAAAAAAAAAAGGCAATGTCACGTTCGAGGGAAGGACTATTTATTTATTTATTTATTTATTTATTTATTTATTTATTTATTTATTTCTTCATTCATCTAGTCATTCATTCATTCATTCACTTATTTATCCGCTCGATCTTTCCGCTATAGGGGGTGGTGGGTTTGCTGTCAGGAAAAACAAGGAATAAAGGACGAGAGACACAATAATCTAACAGTACATTCTGCGTAAAGTGCAGTAATAACTCTTGCTATCCCTCACCATGCGGGTGTAGTTTCGGGTTAGGACAAGCTGCAGTCTATTCTTTCTCAAAATATTTAGCTTGAGCTTTCGCGTTCTGCGAAGCACTTTTCTCGTGGTTACCCAAGCCCAAGTAATGGATAGTGTAAAGGTCGCCTTAACCCGAGGTCTGCTTTCACGCTTTTTGAAAGGCGATCAGTTATAGCTGATCCTCTTAACCGACACACGACGCAATAGTATTTTAATAGAAATTTTTCTTTTCGTGAACTCCAGGACAGCGTATATTTGACGTAGCCCATCGGGTACTCCAGGTTAACTGCGATAAATTACGTATACCTCTGATACGTCCGGTGTACTAGACTAAAGGGACTGTGGAAATAAATTAAATTAATCTTTTTGCTACGAAAATGAACCGCGCAACGTTCCCTTTTTTCGCGCCAAACTCAAGAAAACATTTTGTGCATTACGAATTCCGTGCACAATCAATAAAATGCCAAGTTTGCCTTGTAAAAATAACACTGCTACGACATGGAATGCAAGTGACAAATATATTAACGCGATAGCGTTAAAGAGCTCGTTTCTCAGAAATTCCGCTATCGGCGTCGGCGTCGTTGGTTGTGAGCGAGAAATCGGTGTTTTCCGTGAGCGAAAATTCGAGATAGATGCAGATAAATGAATAATAAAAAATCTTTGGCCCAAGTGAGAATGGAACCCAGACTTTCTGCGTGGAAAGCAGGTGTTCAAATACGAAGCCGCCTCAGTGCTGAAAACGGCCTCGTAAGAAAACGCTGTAAGAATGTCGTGTAGCGCGAGGAGTCTCTTTAACGCATGTGGCAGAGTAGTATAATTGCAACCAGGCGTCAAAACATGTCAATTGCGAAACAGGTGGATGGTTTAAATCTGCCCACACATTACAAAGTATGCAGCTGCGCCGGTGTTCGTGGCACCTTATGGACGCGTAGTGGGTATTTCGACAATTTTAAAAGGGATAATTGTGGTGTAGTGGGCCCTTCGCAACTGTTCTCGCAGTAGGCATTCTAGGATACTTTGAAACGGGCAATGTTACGCGCACAAACGTCATTTCCTTGCCATCGCGTTGTGCTCTTGAAGGCGAAGCTCAAGCGTTGTCTAGACTTTTATTGCAAGATATGGACGCCCTCGACGGGTTTTCGTTGTCGCCGTCGCCGTCATGTTCCGTATAAAGTCCAAATCGACAACATCCTGGATAACAGACATGGAACGAGAGCCAGCTCCGGTCTCATCGTCCGGTTTTATGTCAGGAAAGTTATAGATTCAGTAGCACCCTAAAGCCTTTCAATATTTACGTAGCCATCCGTAATTTAAAAAAGAAAACACTTATTCGAGAGACACAGCGAATACCCTAAACCACACACGTTATTTAAATATTAACACTGACATGCTGCTTTTTAACAGGAAAGAAAAAAACAAGGCTGCATCTAGTGCTGCGAACTTTGACATGCTCAAGCTTTCTTTACGTTTTATAACGTCAAAGGAGTAAAAAGAAACAAGGAGAGGGTTGTGTTGCTCTAGTGTGAACTACTTGAACTAAGCGACCTATAGAAAGATCTAGTAGGCACTTGTACTCAAGAATGGCTCCCGTTTCCTGTTGACTGCTTATATGAGATGATATCCCTATCGAAAAGAAACAGCGTTTCCAGTGTCTCCCAGTGCGTTTCAGCGCGCTGGGTGACACTGGAAACGCTGTACAGTGTGTCCCAGTGTACTACAGCGCGCTGGGAGACACTGGGACACACTGTACAGCGTAGCCCAGTGTCTTACAGCGCGCTGGGAGGCACTGGTCACGCTGTACAGTGTCTGCCCGCACACTGGGAACACCGGCGGCACATTATAAGAAACTGGGCGCGCACGATGGACTTTCTAAAGACTTTATATTGGATCGCGAGATGTCGAGCGCAAAATTTAAGGAATATTTTCAAAATGTTCTGTTCTGCGTGCTACACATATATAGATTTAGTTTTAGTTAGGCGACGGATGTGCGTGTACGCTGAAGCAATGATCTGTCGAGAGCGCGCTTGCGTGCGCTTTCCTTGAAGCGTGCTCGAGTCTCGTCAATGTAGTTTATAAACCGCATCGAAAGATCTGATCATTCGCAACACAACATGGCAGTAGTATTAGTCTGATAATCAAGATCAACCTACTCTAGCAGTAAGTCGTTCCCGCTCGTACTGCAGAAAGCCGCAAGTCACCGGCAGCAGTCGCAGCAACGCCCAATCTCGGCGTTTTTAGCTTCTGATTTTGTGTAATCGAAGGTGCAGATATGACCTCGCTTGGGTCAGTTAAGATCGAAACTACATTTTAACGGTTATTAGACTCGTTGTAATGGAATATCCACGATCTTCACAGCGACCGTGGCTCATAAAGTGCGGCCCGAAGCCTTAATGGTCGTTTCGGCTAGAGTGAACTACTGCGGCTCTTGTACGCGGAACGTAAACAAGTGTGAAAGAAATATTTCCCGAACGGGTGACGAAAAGTACATTGTTCAGCGAGCAGTTCAGATCCACGATGTTTTCTACAGATGTAACTAACCGCTTAGCGAGACAGTGCGATTGCCGCAACACATCTGCGATTACGCTAATAAGTTTTGCTGCAAAACGTGCCAGATAGACGTTCTGATCCAAGGCAGGCCATAACAAACAAACAAATAATCTCTTGTCAGGTTGGCGCGAGCACGAAGAGACGAAAATCTGCGTTTCTAAGCAAGAGAACAAAACTATTAGATACCGGAATTAGCTATAACATGAAGAAAGAATGACTCCAACTTTTTTGTCCCAGTGCTCGTGTTTCAGCCTTAATTACGATGTGGGCGTAACCAAAATTTTTAATAACAATTTAAAAGCCCGATTTTGACCCATAAAGAGTGTCCCAGTGTGCAGCGCGCCAGCGTCCAGTGTGCCTCGTGCAGCGTGCCAGCGTCCCAGTATCCAGCGCCACACTGGTCCCATAATCAGGGTATGGCGCTGGGACAGTGCCACTGGGTTTTGCAATAGGGATGCTTATTCGCGGAAAAGTTAGTGAGTAATGACATCTCGTCCAAACGCCTAATAATTATTGGATCATATGTAGAAAAAAGTAAATTATACGCAACTACGAAGATTCTCTGTTTATTCGTGTATTGAAAAAAAAAAAGACAATAAAATGGACACGCCGTAAGGAAGAGCGTGTGCAAACTGATACCTAAATATGGCAAGGGGTACGTCTGAAGTTTTAAAAAGACACAGTCTATTATTGAGAACGCTTTATAAACGTTATCGCCGATCGGTGGAAGCCGTCAGATTTTGCAGTAAACTATTGTGGAGATCTGTCTTTTGAAGACACAACAAAATCACAGAGAAATAGCTTCAATGTTGCAGCGACACAAGTTGGCACAGAGTGATGTACAGTGTCACGTGGTCGTGACGTTGACCCAAGCAGCAGTCGGTATGTTCAAGATGAAACTGTTTATTAGGCCGAACTTGTGGCCTGCAAACGGAAAGTCAGATTACAGCAATAAGCGAACGGAGCGTCGGCCGTCGATGAACTGACAAGCGGTGAAGCGCGTCGGAATTTATACGCGTGCCATAGAATACTCCAGTCTTATCACTGGTTGTCGTGCAAGTTCTGGAATAAGCTCGAGTGTTCGCGTCTTGCGCGCAATCTTAACAAAACGATCTACAATGATCACGAAGCTTCTAGAACAATGAGGCGCGGTTTGCGCTGAGCATTGTTGACAGTCTTTGAGGGCGAAAACCGAATAGAGCGAAGTGAAAATAAGAAACGCGCGTGGCAATAGAAAAGCCAGTTCATTCATAGAATCTTAGCTTTAATAAGGCTGGTGTTTCTCCATGTCACTACGACACAATATATGGCATTTCACTTGCGCTACGACATAATGTGGACAACATTTAAACTTATATAACCCTTGCAAAAAAAAAAAGACAAAAAAACAAGAAAAACAAATCTGCCACTCCACCAAACCCCGAAACGTTATCAAACTGCACTAACATTTTAATACTGCAGGTATTCAATGTGCCATAAATGTCAGGCTCGAACTGTATTCCAAAGAAAAAAAACTTAAGAGAGCAAACAGACATCCAGCTGTAAGCACAAAGGATGCACATAGATGAGCCGGAATTCGGTGATATAATTTAGGTGTGTCTTTGCCGTTGTATTTTTCATCGTGTGTAGGCCAGCACAATATCAGAAAAATATCACAGAAAGCTGCGCTGCTGGCGTCGTGGCAGCAGAGAGAATTTTGCATTTCCACTATATGAACTCGCATCCATCTTCGCCTTGACGCTCCTTTGAAGCGTCGGCAAAGTGAACCAGATTATAGGAATGCTGGTTATAAACTACTATGCTTTCGCACGACGCGAAAACGAAGGCGACAATTGCATGAACAGCAGGTAAGAAACGAGGAAGAAAGAGAAGTTGAATGGCACACGCGTTGAGTCAAAATGAGAAAGAGTGTAGGGGAAGGGGAACAGTGGTTTGCGAACGTGAACTCATCCATCAGTGACAATCCGGTACCTTTAAGGAAGCACCTAACGAAAATTGATGACAAGTGCACCGTCTTCCGAAGCTTCCACTTGCAACACAAGCAAAAAGCATGAGATAAGGCCCTTCCTGGTCGCTTAGCGGCTAAAGGGTCACGGTGCTAAGGTTGAGGACGTAGGTTTCGATTCCCAGACACTGGGTCCACATTTAGATGAGGGTGAAACACAACGCACATGTACTCTTATATAGGGGCGCGTGAAAGCTGCTCAAGTGGCCATAATCAATCGGGCGTCTCAGCAACGGCGTACCTTATAGTCAGATCGTGTTCTTGACACGTAAAACCCTATAATTTTTTCCTCAACTCGAGATAAGGAAGACAAGCATTCCCGGTGTGTAGCGACATAAAGTGCACATACACTCTTCACACAGGAAACAAATGTTGCAATGGCGTGTTTTAAATGTGGGAAGTAACTGAATGCAGGATTCGGCAAATTTCAGAAAGCACACTTTTGCAGATTGGCCTATGTGCTAAAATTCTGGACGGCGACTGATCTCTGCAGTTCAACCACACAAATGTCGCGCTAACGAAGGGAAAAACGGTTTGTCTGAAAGTCAGGTGGATAGTCATACTTGGGTGTGAAACTGCGAGACAAGTTGTTGCAAGGAAAAAATCTAGGAAGCGCTTAGAATGTTTAAAATTCCATAAAAATTGCTGGAGGAACATTTCACGCAACCACAACTTTAGTTGTTTTTTTAAGGCGTAGCTAAATCTAAGTGGGAGAGCATTTTTTTATTGCGTTGTCTGAAGGCGGTCGTCTCAGCCCGTGTTGGTGTCGTAGACCTCAAGTTCAGAACCAGAGCTTCTTGGCGGCTGAGAGGGCCGCGAGTGGACGAATAAAAAAAAGAAAGAATATAAAATTCTGGATCCGATTTGTCTAGAAAGTGCTTTTCCGTACGTATACCAGCCAGTCTACAACCTCCCAAACAACAGCTGCTCCCGTGTATAATCTGGCCGAATAAAGCACCAAATACTCCCGCCGCTTGCGAGGAATGCTTACTCAGCCGCAGCCAGGCAGGCAACATTTACTTTTTTTTTTTTTTGCTGCAAGAAGGCAAGCGTGACTTCTATGGAATTCAGAAAGGCCCGCATCTTCTAGGCTTGCTCTTCTGTACAGAGCCGCAGGAATGCCCATGCGTGCTCAGTTCTGGCGGTGGAATTTCCCAGCAAAGCGCGTCGTACACGTATACAGTATTCAGCACGATGGGTTCGGCCGTGGCAACAATTTCCGTTGAATGTCAACTCTCAAACTTCCTTGGCATTCTCTATCCATGGTTAAAAGTAAGTGGCGATGGAACCTGTACGATTTATAATGCTCGTAGTAAATATACATGCCGTTATCTGCACTTTTCGGGCCAACAAATGTCAGCGTGTTATGCTACAGATGTGAACATCCTAAAGACTACAGACAAACAACTGGTGTAATTTTTTAGGGGCGAAGCACCTTAAGACCGAGCCTTGTCGGCGTGCGGCGTTGTCCGTGCTCACAGCACAGCTCTTTGTAAAACAGCTTGTGCCGGCCGTACTACTATGTTTTGCCTTGCCTGAGACAGCCTAAAAAACACTAGGGTCTTTAGAATTGCGTACCTATGTATTTTCTAATAAAGAACACACGTCCTGACACTTACATATTAATGTTGTGCCTCAGGAATGCGTAGTATTTGCTTTTTGATCGAATATGTTCACAAATATGAACGCGAACACCAGTTCAAGATGGCTGGGCGTTCAGAAATAAGTTAAACTTTGGCCGAGAAGCTGAATCGGGTTACCAACAGACAGACAGACGGACATACAGACCAAAATTTTTGCGTTTAAGTATCCCAAGAAAGACTATCGTCTATAAAAAAACTTCAGGTTAGATCCGATTGAAGAACCATTGGCTCTACATTTTACGGACCACAAAGCGGTGATAATGAAAGGAAAGCGGAATCCAGAACTCAATACGACATACCAATTATGACCAAAATAAAATTGTATATAATGTATACACGCGTTGTCACTCATTTCCATGAGCGAGTGGGCAATGTCACGGGAGATTCACGGTTACCGAACAATCGCCGTGCTTCGCCGACTCATCATCATTCACTTCGTGGATATGCGTGGATTTTTTTTATTTGGGTATTGCAATAACTTTGAGTACGACTACCGTCGTAGCTCAATTGGTAAGAGCGTCGGGCGCGCAATTTGAAGGTGCCATGTTCGGTCCCTGCCAGTGGCAAGTTGTTTTATCATCCACTTTTCTTTCGTCAGATCTATATCACAATAACACAATGCACTTAAAACAGTACAATTAACGTCCCATATAAGTTCCTTGGCTTCATTACATTCTGGATTTCATTAAGGTGGTGTCAAACAAAGAAATCAGCCCTCAAAATTTCCTTCCTTCGTTCACTTAAGCTTTAAAGGGACACAAAGCTGATGTCACAATAACGTCTCAAAGAACATTTCAAGAGACACTAAATAGAAAAACAATTTTAACACGAAATGGTTTTATGCCGGGGTCCTCCACGGCTACAATGACGTATTTCCGTCACGGATATGACGCTGTAAAATATACACTAACAGATGGCAAAGAAAAAACTAGAAGGAAAAGTTCCGTCGCCGGAAGTCGAACCTACGACCCCTCGCTCCGCAGCGTGCTGCGCGAAACGACTCGACCATCGAGCGTACATTCCTCCGCTTACAAACGGCGAGCTATTTATAAACATCATTTACCATTGGCGGTACTCAGAGATCGGTGGCTTCAGCGTGTTCTTGTTATCACTAGCGAGATGGCGCGAAGGGTGCGGAGGCCGCGCTTTAATGGTCGTCGCCCCGCGCGTTGCGTTGCGCGCGCCTCTACAGGGCGTAGTCGCCCGTGCGCGCGCTTATCTCGTGATGGAGGTGGTTTGTACGTCTTGTGCTGTCACCGCAAAGTTTGCTTGAAAGTTACAAAGCGCACGAAGGTCACTTCGCTCGCTGCAGCAGCCGCGTTTGCGAAAGGAACGCGCTGCTCACACACAAGGAAGTAACAATTGTCACAGTTGTAAGGTCGTGCACTTCCTGTGTATACTTGTGCATTCATTTCGTGCGTCGTTCCTTGTGTTTGAACAGTGCACTTTAAGTGTCGAGCTGTGAGAGTTAGCGCTCGTCCTGTGTATGTATTTTTCGTGCGTCATTTCTGCTTGAGGAGTGCGGTGCAAGTTTCGAGCTGCTTGCCGTTCTTCGCGTGACATTACAATTTGTTGCTGTATCATTCATTCCTTCACCTTTGTGACGAAACAATACACAATAAACGCTCAACTACATCTGCGATTACACGTTTCCGTGTCGTGTTATACCATTTCCTATCATAGAAGGATCAGCCATGTTTTTTTCTCGTATTGGTAAATTACTCTTTCACAAAACCAAAATCACCACGCTTGCCGCGAGAAGTCAATTGATAAGCAAGAAAACGCGCAAAAAAGAAAGTGCCACCCTGTACATCCGGCGCCAAGCACCGTGACGTCATAGATTTTGATGGTGTCCATTAGGGTATACGTAGTTCCTCATCTGTAAAAGTGAAGTACATTGTCCTCTAAGGGGGGCCCAAGACGTAGCATACCAAATTTCCAGAAATTTTGTTCAGCCGATCTCGTCAAAGTACGACAAGTACACTTCCAAATCCGTGACGTCACGCGTGGAGATTTCGACACGAAATTTAAAAGTGAAATATTGACATTGAATTTCTCCTCTGTTGATGAACACATGATGGTGAAATTCACGTCATCGCAGTCTTGAGAGTAGAACTCATAAATCTAAACCGATTCAGTGTTTAACAATAGTGTCCCTTTTATGAGCGCGCCTGCATGTGTGTGGGTGTGTTTGTGCGGGTGCGTTTTGCTTTAGTCGAAATGTTGCCCTTAGGCGTCACTTAGCAAAAAGTCTGTCACATACATAAGAATAAGCTTGTTTTAGGTATGTGTGTGCAAATGAGTTGCTGTAAATGTAGCGTAAACTGGTTAACTTCATTTAGCACTTAATTAGTTTTGGAAAAAGACCCCATAAAGAATAACATCGGACGAGGAGTCGCGTTGACAGACATAATGTAGCGAGGCGGACGCATGCAATTTCACCAGGAGTCACACCATGTGAATTGGGTAACAAATGAGTAGTTTAAAACTTGAGACCCATTATAAATGGCGAAGCGATCATCATCATCATCATCATCATCATCATCATCATCATCATCATCATCTTTCACAGCGTCAACCTAGTATGCAGCTACGTAGGTAGGTGTATTCCATTACAGACGCGTAGTGAGTGTTTCTATAAAGTTTGCACCACTTTGAATAATATATACAAATACAAAAGTGGTCGCATGGGGCGTTAAAATGGCCAATTCCAAAACAAATATGTTTTTCACTGCGGCTGATTTCTCTTACGTGAGTGCAGCCTGGTTTTCGCCTTCTCGTGTTACGCAAGTGTAACACCTGCCAAGTCTCTTTAGCCATGGAAGAGCCTATTTTAAGGAAATAATTATGGTGCTTTGAGGCGATCGCCCTCCTTTCAGTCTTCCAGAACTCATGTTCAGTGTTCCTCGTTTTTTTCGAGTGATACTTCATCTCGGTAACTACCTCAGTACACACGAAGCACCGGGCCCGCGTAAGCGACTAGCTTTTGCTTACGAGTTAGGAACAACCATGACCAAGAAAATGCTTTATTAGAACCCGTTTGCCGCTCTGCCCGTCAGACGAAGTAAACTGAGCACTTTAGGTAACGATCTCGCGTTAAGATATGAAAGTGCAAACTGGGACATTACTCTGACGCAATGAAATTTTTCAATAATATGTAAATGTACATACCTGTATATTTGCGAGCTTCCTGCTAAGAGTTTGTACGTAAGAAGCATGGCGTCCTGCTTGTCTCTACTACTCTACTAACCAACACCTTTCGCGAGGAATAAATCATGGTTGCTTTCGAATATTTGGTATACATTCTCACAGGCACTCCACATTCGCCTCTTCGCCACCCCCCCTCTACTTATGCCTTTTTTTTTTTTTGACCGACTTTCACTCTATATTTTTCTCCTCTTACCATTTTCCTAATGTATATAAACAGCAAACCAGGCGTGTCTCTCCTGGTTAATCGTCGGGTTGATTTTCTGCCTGATTTTTTTTTTCGATTTCCCTCCATCCTAAAAAGCAGCACTTCTGAATACAATATGAAGAGCTGTGATGCTTATCCACAAACCTTAAACTTTCAAAGATCTATCTATCTATCTATCTATCTATCTATCTATCTATCTATCTATCTATCTATCTATCTATCTATCTATCTATCTATCTATCTATCTATCTATCTATCTATCTATCTATCTATCTATCTATCTATCTATCTATCTATCTATCTATCTATCTATCTGTCTGTCTGTCTGTCCATCTATCTATCTATCCATCTATCTATCTATCCATCTATCCATCTATCCATCCATCTATCCATCTATCCATCTATCCATCTATCCATCCATCTATCCATCTATCTATCTATCTATCTATCTATCTATCTATCTATCTATCTATCTATCTATCTATCTATCTATCTATCTATCTATCTATCTATCTATCTATCTATCTATCTATCTATCTATCTATCTATCTATCTATCTATCTATCTATCTATCTATCTATCTATCTATCGTTTTGACCGGAATCAGGTCAAGTAGTAATGAAGAAAACCGAAGCCAGCATGCATTTGAGCATCAACATCACAGTGAAGCAACATGTGTCAGACGGAGAAAAAACTAAGATGAAGCATAAATGGCAGAGCGAAAATGCCATGTAGAAAACAAGCTTACGCCAGCGAACTATAAACCAGGGATAAGGGGGGAGGGAGGGGGGGAGGCGCCTACGCTGGAGATGTCTGTCTGGAAGGGGCATTCTTTTACATCGCGTGCA
The DNA here is from genome assembly GCA_030522465.1 of Rhipicephalus appendiculatus. Taxonomy (NCBI): domain Eukaryota; kingdom Metazoa; phylum Arthropoda; class Arachnida; order Ixodida; family Ixodidae; genus Rhipicephalus; species Rhipicephalus appendiculatus. The sequence continues at coordinate 25,990 of JALIZH010008755.1, read as the reverse complement.
CTCAACTCCTTTTCGCCGACGTGTCTCTGCCTCGACGTTATTCGTTATTATATTGGTCGATAGCCAGGAAGTGGCGTTTGGCTTTCACGTGAGCTGACAGCTACTTAGCCTGTCAGAAGAGATTTGCCCGATCATACGCAATTCCACCTCGGGAGCACAAAATGTCAGCCCGGAAAGCCAGATGCCGCGTTTCGCCACGTTGGCAGAAATTCCTTATGCATAAGAAGGAAAGAAGTGTAAACTTAAGGGCTCGTTTACTTTGTTAAACACATTACACACCAGCTCGTAATAAGATCACGTACTACGTGACGCCTACAGGCAAAAAGGGTGTTCTCCACTCGCCGTAATGGCAACAGGCGGCGCTGACTGACGCTCCCACGTTTAAATGAACATATATACCCTAAAAAGTGGACGGGGGGGATGACCGCCACCGTAACTCAGTGGTAGAGCATCGGACGCGTTATTCGAAGGTCGCAGGTCCGCATCCTGCCGGTGGCAAGTTATCTTTTCGTCCACTTTCTTTTCTTCACATTTACATTACAATTACTTCTAATAACGTCCCCTATACTTTCCTTGGCATCATTGTCTGTTAGTTCTCATTAATAATGTGTTGCAATGAAACTTCGCCCCCCCCTCCCCATCCTAATGGGGAGCCGTTCGCACGCCTGAGGCTCTCGTGCAGCTATTCCGGTCAGAAACGTAGACCTAGGTTACGTTCGGACATTCAATGCTAAAAGACTTGCATTTCGTTTTCACTCACCCCAAAATGTAAAAGTGATCAAATCTTCGCTGTCATAATCTGGCTCAGTCTAATTATCTCGCAGCACCACACACCTCGGGCTTATGAAAGCCGACCTCGCAGACGTTGCGTTTCCGTACACCGGTAGGTCTGAGAGGTGGGCGAGTAGATTGTCTATTCGTGTTGAAATAACGGCCCGGACATATAGGCACGGACACACTGCAGTTCACTAACAAGCGCTAATCTCGTGGCTGTTTCTATTTGGAAACGACAGAACATATAAACTAGACGTATTGTACAGGTACGAAAATCAGGGGGCAAAATATGCCGGCATCGTCTCCGTCTAAAGTCGGCTCATCTTTTTAATGGCATTCCAGCAAGCGAGCTAAACGTTGTTACTTTCCAGCGAAGCTAATTATGAATTGCGAATTTTGGTGGTGGCGGCGGCGGCGGCGTTGCATGCGAAAAATGGTGAGTGTACAGAAATGCGACCGTGGAAGGTTGCCCGGTCAGATGCGTATTTGTGTGCTTTGTTTTCCAGAAATGATGTCACGTTGATCATGGGCTTGTCGGCGATCCGCCGTTTATGATATAGCAGTCTGATCTTTTATCTAGGTAATTTGTCATTTCAAGTTGCCACGCTTCATTGCTGCCTGGGTATTAATACATGATCGTCGTTGCTGCCTGTAGCAACTGAAGTGTTGAGCTTCTAAGCACGTGGAAGCAGGTCGAATGATTGGCATTGATGAAGGCAATAGTTAAGAGGAAGCACTGCGCGATCCGAAAGAAAGAAAGAAAGAAAGAAAGAAAGAAAGAAAGAAAGAAAGAAAGAAAGAAAGAAAGAAAGAAAGAAAGAAAGAAAGAAAGAAAGAAAGAAAGAAAGAAAGAAAGAAAGAAAGAAAGAAAGAAAGAAAGAAAGAAAGAAAGAAAGAAAGAAAGAAAAGTGGTACGCCAGGCAGGCAGGCGCATACCATACGCAAACCTTCACTTGCCCCCCATTTTCCCGATAGGGCAAGGGCTCCTAAATGTTTTTTTTTTGTCCTTGTCCTTCGTGAGGCCTCTGTACTACCACGCTTTCACTTAATAAATATATCAATAAACAGATAAACAAATAAATAAACAACGGAAAAGAGAGGTTCCTTTAGCACGCGAAAGGGATGTTATTGGCGCGTCGGGGTGCTTGCTACCTCCTGCCACCGTCATTGTATCCTTACCTTCCTTATGCCTGCCTTTGTTACAATCACGCACTGCCATGACCGGCCACAACATGGCCGAAAGGGAAGCCAGTCCCGTAGAGACCTTCCCTTGTGCCCTTCATCTGCCTGCACCCCTCGACGCATAACTCGTAGCTACGGCATCCGCATTATACTAGGCAGGGAAAACGGGAAACTTCCTGTAATTGCTTTGGCTGCATGACCAGCATGAGAGTAATATTTTAAATGCCACATATATGGACCAATTCCCGCTTTCAAGAGCGCAGCCCTTAGGAGCACATATCTGCGTTGAGCGGCGTCGCCGTTGACAAATGCGGCCGTCATGCCTGGGAATCAAACACGCACCCTCGAAACAGGCTGTGCTTGACTTTCTTTTCCGTCTCCACATTTTTTATCATTTCGCGTATAATTATACGTTTACAGGTCATTGTTGTGAGTGAAGTGCGCCAGTGCGGTGCGTTCTTTAAGTTGGAGCCGCAATAACGATGAGGACGACCTACAACGTGCTACTTGTGCGAGCGCGCCGAGCATCGATGCATGAAAAAAAAAAGTCACAGTTTCGCCGCAAGGGCGAAACAATGAATGCGATAGCAACAAATTGGCATTTCACGCGAAGAACGGCAAGCAGCTCGAAACGTGCAGCGCGCTGCTCAAGCATAAAGGACGCGCGAAAAGACCACACACAGGACGAGCGCGAACTAACAACGTTGATGAAAGCGCGCTGCTCAAACAAAAAGAAGGGCGCACGAAATGTACGCACAGGTATACAACGGGCGAGAGCGAACTAATAACTGTCAAAGTTGTTACTTCGCTCTGAATGAATAGCGCGCTCCTTTCGCAAATGGGGTCGCTGCAGCGATCGAAGTGACCTTCGTGCGCTCTGTAACTTCAACGCAATCTTTCCGCTGAAAGCACAAGACGTACAAACCACCCCTATCATGAGATACCTCTGCGTTGTATGGGTGGAGGGACCCTAGTCAGGCAGAGGTATTCTGCCTTTAGTCCCTTCAACCTAGGCAAATTTTCCTTTTGTCTGAATAAACTGAATGACTGAATGATCGATTGATAATCGCGCACGCATGGTTGGCCACACCCCGTAGGGCAAGGTACACGAGACACACGAGCTCACGCATTGCAATGAGCGGGGCGCCGACCATCTCGCTGGTAAAGCAGAGAACACGCTGAAAGGCCCCCGAGATCGGCGTACCGCCAGTGAAAAAAAGGTGTATATAAATAGCTCGCCGTTCGTATGCTGAAGGAAGTGCGCACTCGTGGCCGACTCGTCTAACGCCGCGCGCTGCGGAGCGAGACGTCACCCGTTCGAATCCGCGCGTCGGAAAATACGGGACATGACGGCAACGGCAAAAACCAACGCCGCAGATGACGGCTTCCACCGGGAGCGGGAGTGAGCCGTCGGCCTAAGGGCCTGAGCCTACCACTGCGTCTCCGCTGTACTGTTCATGTGTACGAACCGCTGTTGAGCTGTACCTCTCTCCTTGCGCATCAGGGCTCTCCCGATGACATTAACGTGTGAACATGTACTAGTACTACCGTTTAGTCTCTTAGAGGTTTCTCTTTGTTAATGAGAACTATAGCGATTTTCCGTCAGGACTAACACTTGTTAGTTACCTTTTGTTGATTGTAGTGTTTCCTTTCCGTTTTTTTTTTCTTTCCATGTGGGCAAATATATTTTAGTTTCTTCAGAAAAAATCAGACGTTCACCTCCATCTCTCGTCCGAGAATAGGGATTACACATCTGATTCAACTTTTTTATTAACCGAACCTGTCACAGTCATTTCCTCTAACTTCTGTCCTGCTGTCACGTCTTTGTCGTAAACTACTAAACTTCGACAAATGCGGCCATTATTTTAACAATTATTTGTGTTCATCAATGACATTGCCAGATATGGAAGCCTGATGATCTCTTTCGGAATGTCAACAGTAAGGAATAAGGAAAGCTAACAGTCTAACCTTTCATAAGCACCTCCCCCCCCCCCCCCCCCGCCTCCTGAAACTTACACCTCGTAGCATCGTTTCCCCATCTGAAGTAAAACTTCGGTGGTGCTCAAGTTTCTCAAAAAAGTTTCGTAATCAATACGCCAGGTGACGTCGGCTACTTAGGCGCCAGTTTACCACCAGGCGCATGCTCAAATGGCGCATTCCGAAAACCTCAACACCGATTACAGAGAACTAATGGTTCACTGGCAACCGTCCACAAGTGTTGTGGGCTGAGTGAACGATCTTTGCGCTTCTGAATGTTGTTTGCTTCTTGTACTTCTGGTGCATTCAATCGACGTGTTCTTTAAACAAAACTGCGTCAAAAAAATTCATATTTATAACCGTTTGAGGCGCACAAACTGCCGTGCTAGCACTCAGGCAAGTGAATTTAGGGAAAGTGCGAAAAACAATTTTGCGATTCTCCATACTAACTTTCTTCTCCCGCTCTTAACATCCTTCTGAGCTTGCTTCAAAAACAAAAGCAGATAAACACAAAAGGTTTGGGTAGTTACACGCCGCCAACACAATGCTTGCATATTTGTTTAATACGAAGGATGCTGGGGCGTTCATGCTGTGTGGTACTAAAACAAAACAATGTGCGCAGGTCCAAGAAAAAAGGTGATACACTTTGACAAACCATAAAGCATTGAAGCCTTGTCAAGTAGTAGAAAACACAACCATGAGAGTGTATACAGATTATCAGCTTTCTTTGTTTCTTTGTTTTATTCAACCGTAACTGCGTGAAATCTGTGGGCCACAAAAGCACTAATGCCCTGATGGCATGTGTTGTGCATCCGATTTCTCAAGAGAATCGCATTACGGGATAATGGGCACAGGCAAACATGCAGCCGAAGTTTTCTTTTTTTTTTCTTTTTCTTTAATGGTGCTCGGCGAGAAGCACAGGTGGCGAGTGGGTAGCAAGGCATTCCCTTCGATGGAAGCACGCCATGAACGTAATGCCAGAAGGCCTGGGCGTCTTTCTTTTTCTTCACAGTTTGAGATGGGGCCCTGTTCGCACCATGCGAGCCCTTCCGTTAAGCACGAGAGGTAAATGCTTGCTTGCTGACTTTCGGTGAGTGCCATTGAGATAAGCGATGCTTCGTCTTTTTAAATATATTTTTTTTCCTAGCGCCCTTCTGGTCAGCAAGCATTAGAGCAACGTTTTTGTCCACAATGATTACCTGAATGCTGCAATGAACATTTGTAAGGCGGTAAAGGCAGGCAACGGCATATTTTGAGGGGCAGGGGTCTTTTTCCTTGAAAGTATAACAAGCTGCACTGCTGGATAAATTGCGGCATGGATCTGATTTCTTCGTGTGGCGCTGTTTTTCGGAGTTTTTTTTTTAAAATTTGCTTCCTCTTTTTATGTGATGCTTATGCGAGTTCAAAGCGTGCACATGATTGCTATAATTTAAGTATCTTGTACTAGAAAACACACAATATGCTACCATCAGGAACAGCAATAAATCTTGTTAAAATCAATAATAAACTTTAGATTTCATTGCGGAGAGATTGTCATGTTTCTTGCAATTTTGTTGCACTGTCTCAAACAAGCTGATATATTCCTCCAAACGAATAAGATATTTTTCTAGGAAACCCTCCTGCTATGCATAAACGAATATTTGTTTTACAAGAAGCTGCTCAGACGAGCTTTCTTACGCAAGGTGTCCCTGTAAGTATCACTGTTTCTTAACTCACACGTTTGCACATGTCACTATGCTAACGCAAGGTTCATTAGATACAATTTCTAGTAGGCACGCTTGTTTCCTCTCTCCGTTCTTCGTCGAATGCGCTACGTATGTGGCTCGGTACATAACTGAAACCGATATTCTGAACATAGTTACAAAGATGAAGGAAGCATTTGAAAATTAATCATGTGAATGGGAAAACATTGAAGCGCACAAATATGAACACATGTCCTGTCCTCTAAATCGTATTTCGTGCTACTCATTTTTCTCTGTCCCGATTCATCCTAATATAACCAACGCAAAGCGCGGCTTGATGACGTAAGTAGCAAACTCAGATGGGAACACTTTTTTTTTCGAGGTGGGTGCCGTGAACAAGCGCTAATTGTACTGCCCCAGTGCTGTTCATATCACTTCTGGGCACAATATAGCGCCATCTCCACTGCGTATCTGAAGGCCCACGGTCGAACGCAGCTCGGATGTTATCGAACCACACGAAGCCCCAGCTGCGCCGTCGGCACTCCTTTACGTCATGTATCTGCTCTTTTTCCCCCCTCCATTACGGCATTATGGTACGTCTATCTGCAGTAAACTAACGAAGGCCGCAAAAGATGTTCGGACAACTTATTCATGACGTTAATTCCAACGCTGTATTTCTGCATACTTTAGCATAGGTGAATGTTAACCGCCGCGGTGGTACAACGGTTACGGTGCTGGGCTGCTGACCTGAAAGACGCGGATTCGATCCTGGCCGCGGCGATCGCATTTCGATCGTAGAATGCTGGGTATAGTATTTTGAATGCTAGAGGCTCGTGTACAGAGCGACATCTGTGCCCGTTGAACAATCCCAGGTGGTCGAAATTTCCGGAGTCCTCAACTACGGTTTGCCTCACACTGACACGGTACCTTTCGATCACGTAAAATACATACATACATACATACATACATACATACATACATACATACATACATACATACATACATACATACATACATACATACATACATACATACATACATACATACATACATACATACATACATACATACATACATACATACAGACACACACACACACACACACACACACACACACACACATACATACATACATACATACATACATACATACACGCACGCACGCACGCACACACGCAGGCAAACAGGCATTTCACCGTGAGGGCGTGTTGCGGCTTGCAGCAAAACCTTATGATTCAGGGATGGCGTTAACTCAAGGTGCTTTAGATTGCTGTGGCAGCAAACAAAAAAGAGTCAAAAAGTGTACTCCGATTGCCACGAGATATTATTTCGATTTTTTATTGCTCTTCCTTTGTATCTGCAGGTGAAGAACGTTGGCTAAAGATGACCGGGCCGTGTGGCCTTATCGTTGCCTGCTCACTGCTGTAATAGACACGAGACACCTCAGGTGCCGTAGCAGTCTTCGTTTCGTTGCCTGCTTTCTTTCTTTCTTTCTTTCTTTCTTTCTTTCTTTCTTTCTTTCTTTCTTTCTTTCTTTCTTTCTTTCTTTCTTTCTTTCTTTCTTTCTTTCTTTCTTTCTTTCTTTCTTTCTTTCTTTCTTTCTTTCTTTCTTTCTTTCTTTCTTTCTTTCTTTCTTTCTTTCTTTCTTTCTTTCTTTCTTTCTTTCTTTCTTTCTTTCTTTCTTTCTTTCTTTCTTTCTTTCTTTCTTTCTTTCTTTCTTTCTTTCTTTCTTTCTTTCTTTCTTTCTTTCTTTCTTTCTTTCTTTCTTTCTTTCTTTCCTTCCTTCCTTCCTTCCTTGCGGCCTTCCTTCCTTCTGGTTGCCGTATCTCGGCCCATTCTGCCGATTACAAAAGCCCAGCGCCACAATAAATATTCCATTCTCATTGCAGGCTGCGCTCAGCAGTCGCCTACGTTTTGGAAAGAAGGGCTGGGGAAAAATGTAGACACAAGAGTACAACCAACAAGGCACGTGAGCAATGTGCAGGATAATATAGGTTTTCCGCAATGAAGAATTCGGCTGCATACAAATGAAAACAAAAACAAAAAGCTCTTGAGGTTTTTCACGGCATCGCATCATGGCGGCTTGAATCACGCTGTAAGAATATATGCATGTGATTGCAGCCAAGTTCATCCTTACAGTTTCGTGTTCAGGACACAAAAGCCTCTCGTCAACTTTGCATTGTACGTCCCCTTTACCATACCTTATCTTTGCTATTGCTAAGCGTAGCATAAAGCCTAAAATAACAACGATTGGGTGTGTGTGGAGAGACGCATTAAATGTACTTCTACTTAAACACGGGGTGCAAGCAACAAACGTAAGAAAGAGAACAATGCGTCAAGGTAATGTTTTGATAAGTATATGCTGGGTATGCACTTTGGTTTCAGCTGTCTTGCAGGTTATCGTGCATGGGTAACCCGTGCTATAGTACGTTCATCACCATATAGTTATGAGTTGCTGCACAGGCATATATTGGGGTGGGTGATGCATGACGAAAACAGCGCTCTCAAGCTAGCGCTTCTATAGACAAAATCTCATTTTGATTCCGCTCCATGATATCTGCACTATCAGTCGTCCTACCAGTACGCCCCACGGCAACAGCGACGTTGCTTTGCGTCCTGAATTATTGCCTTACGCGACGCCCACCAGGCAAGACGGGCAACATAACCGGCGCGCGCAACGCGTTATGCACTCTGCTAATATGGATGTTCTGCCGAAACTCATCCTGGTAGCGGCGTGTTGCCTGATATGCTTCTTTATTTGGACACCACGAAATATAGCTGTATAATGTCGACAGTCAAACTGACTTTGTTAAGTTCAGTGGCAATGCTTGTCTTTCGCTCAGGCTTTTTTGTCATACTGTTGTAGCTCATGGGCAGAAAAGTTCTGTATGCACGAACATGGACAGACAACAGTGAAGCTCCATGAATGTACGAAGAGGGTCGCAGACAGGCTTGCACTTCGAATTAGTGCACAGTACGCACATCAGAACAGCTTCCTTATTAAGCGAGCAGCGTATACGTGGAAATGCTTCGCCAAAGCTACTGCAAGCTGAGTGTGCACGTAACATGATGCCTGTCTCAGCGAAATAGGAACAAAAGAATGTCTACAAGAGAAGCTTGACTATACACTATCTCGTCTGTGAGACACATCGTTTCACAGGTGGGGTATGATGCGTTTGCACTGTGTTAATTTCTTTGTTTACTATTGGATTTTCGTGTTAGTCTTTATTTAACATCACAATGTCGCAGTAGCTATAGGAATTGGAGGAGGCAATTATTTTTTGTTTCTAGCATACTCATATTTTGCGTTTATTGCATCTATCTATCTATCTATCTATCTATCTATCTATCTATCTATCTATCTATCTATCTATCTATCTATCTATCTATCTATCTATCTATCTATCTATCTATCTATCTATCTATCTATCTATCTATCTATCTATCTATCTATCTATCTATCTATCTATCTATCTATCTATCTATCTATCTATCTATCTATCTATCTATCTATCTATCTATCTATCTATCTATCTATCTATCTATCTATCTATCTATCTATCTATCTATCTATCTATCTATATGTTTAAATTGCGGCAGTGCTGATGGCTATTTGTAAGTCTCCAACCAATATAATTAGCTTTAGCTTTTGAAAAACGTCCGTACAAGCTTTAAGTGCCACGCTCGGTTACCCCGTTACCCTTCAGTGTGCCTTGCATCATATATATTTCTCACGGGACACTTTTGTCAAAGCCTGGGCAGGTGGCACACTGAAGCGTTCGAGGAAATTTGACCACGGTAGTGCGTCTTATTACGATATAGGCACTGCTCGCGTAGAGCTTCGTGTGTGTGCCCGCGTGCGTAATGTTTCTACCTTCATAAAATACCTTAGGAAGCAGCAAATAAAATCTAATGGTGGTTTTCTAATTACACGAGTCGCGAAAGGTAGAGCCACTACCTTCCCCTCTGTTTTTGAGGCCCGCTAATTACAGCTCTTGCTTTTTTCTTCTTTCAGCAATTTTTTTTTGTAGTTAGATCACGCGCCTTGCAGCGCTCGCGAAAAACGACAGTTTGATTATCTTTTCGAGAAAGTTTTCTACACCTGGTAATTACCAAACTTAACAATAGAGCTAGCGTAGTCTTCACAAAAAAGTTAGGACGGCTAGGTTTTTCGTTTTTTGTTTGCATTCGCAATATATATATATACTTATATGGCACGTACACGGCCCGCAGTACTATGAGAATGTTCGCTCGCAATCAAAGTTTTTAAAGCGATAGCGTTAAAGAGCTCGTTTCGCAGAAATTCCGGCGTCCGCGTAGGTGTCGGCGTCGGCGTCGTTGGTTGTGAGCGAAAAATCATCATCTTGTCCGTGACCGAAAAATCGAGAAAGATGCAAATAAAATGAATAATAAAAATTTCCGGGTCCGAGTGAGGATCGAACCCGGGCCGTCTGAGTGGCAAGCAGGTGTTCTACCACACAGCCACGCCTCTGCTTGGAAATACAGTGAAAATAACTTCCTCTGCTTGGAAATTCAGTGAAAATAACTTTCCGTGCTTCGCAAACGCAAGCGTCCTTTACATAGGCGTCGCAGTATAACAAGTAATATCCCAATAATATTGCGTGGTACAAGCGTACATTGCCATCAGGCGTCAGAACATATGACTATCATAACAATTTCGTAGTTTAAAGCCGGCCACCCATTACAAAAGGCACACACCTTACTGCGCGTATTCCCTTAACACCACGTAGTGGCTGCATACCAATTAGAGACGTGAGTTGGGCTAGTTGGTGCGTATTAACTGCAGACATAACTAATTAGCGCAAAAAACAACGGACAAGGTAGAGACGACAGACAGGACGGAGCGCATAACTTCAACTGAGCATTTATTCGCAGAAAAACATGAAATCGCAAGCTGCGCAGGAGGTTGCGCATACGCAAAATGTCACTCAAACACGCCCCCCTCAAAACGTCACCAATCTTAACTCTTCCCCTGATTACGCAACCCACACGTGCCACACCTAGCCAAACGGTTCAGTGCGCAGATTTCTTTCCAAGTATATGCATTCTTTATTAGATGTGAAGCATCTTATGGCGAAGCTAAATCCGGTGGTGGTGGTGGTGGTGGTGTGCCGCGTGCCCACCCTTACTGCGCATGCGCAACCCCATTTCAAAAAATAAAAATAAAAAACCTCCTCTCCCCCTCTTTCTCCTCTAGGCATCCCTCCCCGCGGCAACCACACCCTCACTGCGCCTCCCCTCCCCTCCTCTCTCCCCACCCCCCTCTCTCCTCTAGGCATCCCTGCCCGGGGCGTCCACACTCCCACTGCGCATGCGCGTCCCCCCCCCTCTCTCTCCTCTCCTACGCTCCCCCCCTCTCCCCCTCTAGGCATCCCTGCCTGCGGCGTCCACACTCCCACTGCGCATGCGCGTCCCCCCCCCCTCTCTCTCCTCTCCTACGCTCCCCCCTCTCTCGCCTCGCGACGCCGACGCAGGCAGCGTCTGCTAGCGAGTTTCATGGTTGAAAAGACCGACTGCTCGCGCTGCACGACCGTTCACTGGCCACTCCGTATACAGTGAAACCCCGGTGATACGAACACAGCTCATACGAAATTCGGGGTGATACGAATTTTTCTTTTTTCCCGGCCAAGGCCCATTGGCCTGCAATGTAATGTAATACGGTTGTTGCGAACCGATTTTCACCCCGTGACGTTTGATACGAACGAACGCTACCGCCTAGGTACGGAGAGGTGCTGTCCGCGCTGTCGCGGAAGAGGCGCCAAGCACTTGCGAGCGCGGGAACGCAAGCGCGCGCATGCACGCCGCACCGCCAAATCGTCAGAATCACGGTGTAAGAAAAACTTTTCTTACGGTCAGAATGAACCTTCAGAAACGCGTCATGTCAATGCCTGTCACGGACTCCGAGATCATGCGCGCGAATATTTCACTCTAATGTGCCTCCGTGTGCCTTCGCGTTTAGATTACAGAGGCCATTGGTGGCATGCTTATTTTTTCTAACGCGTCGACGCGGGCTGCTGTCGTTGTACTGTGTTTACACGTGCCTGCCTCGTGCATCGGACATCCTATGAAAGGTGGACGAGTACCGAAAGAAGGCGAGGACGGTTTTTAGGGAGTCAGGCCTCACAACGTCAACATGCGCGACGGTTGAGGTCGCACTTGTGCGGTCACGGTCGTAAATTTCCCCAAAACAGCCCGAACACCTGCGCAATAACAAAATCATAACATAGGACCGTGGTTCTAAAATTTTTTGACCTTGATCTATCGCGTCAAAGCGCTTCTTCTGTAACTTTCGCCGCAGTACTCTGGTGTCCTGCGAAATAGCACACTAAAATTTGGAAGGGGTCATTGCTGTCGCGGGTCACAACGCACCTGGTTCATTAATTAAACACGCGCGTACGGACCGTATATTTACGAGTGCTCGTATGATTGCCGACATCTAAAACCTTCACTGACAGTCATTCAGAGTTCTTCCTGACATTGCCGCGGCACCGAAAAACAATTATTGAAATTCTACGCCAGCTTTTTTTTGTCGCATGCTAATTTTCCATGCTTTCTGGTGATACGAATTTCGGATGATACGAATATTTTAGTGGTCCCGTGAGATTCGTATCACCGAGGTTCCACTGTATATGGCAATGGATTTCGACCTGCAAAGTGGTGCCGGTGGGAGATTTCTCCTGTGCGTTGTTGAACAATAAAAATTCGCAGCGTGCGCGTTAACTAAAAGCGGACTGCGGGTCTCTGTGTCCAGTCGGAGTCTTCTGTCTCTCATTGCCCATTAGCAGCGATTGGACATGTTCCAGTAGGAAACACCGCTCCATCACTGCGTGCTTTGCGCCTCCCCAGTTTTCTCTCCAGCGCAACGCTGCGATGAGCGCCAGCGTCAACGCCGCCGCCAGTGTAAGCGTTAGCGCCCGCTGCTTCACATCTACACATGGTTCCCTTTAGCGGGAGATGCTGTAATTTTACTGAGAGCCAGCGACGGTGCACTCGCACACCGATCACCCGCTTTTCTTATGCAAAAAAGCCTCGAAAATTTCTCTGTCAGCTTGCCCCCTCAACCGCCTGAGCACACGGGTGCAGTCAAACTGCGCTGTACACATACATCTTCGGCAATGGTCAGCGAGATGTCCTGCAGCCGCGACAGCACTGACAGCTGCACGATGTTCCCTCAGACGGTCGTTTAAGCAACGACCCGTCTGACCAATGTAGAGCTTACCGCATGACAGTGGAATCGCGTAAACCACTGCAACGGAGCATTCCACGAACTGCGTCGCATGCTTTTTTACACAGGCGCGAACGCCCTCCGCGGCATTCACCATGCGGCACATCCTGGAGAGCTTTTTCGGCGCAGTAAAAACTACTGAAACGCCGCACTTCAGTGCTGCCTTTTTGAGACGGTGCGACACTTTGTGCATGTACGGCACCGGTACAGGACGTACCCGGCTGCACTGCTCATTTGCGTATGCGCAACCTCCTGCGCAGCTTGCGATTTCATGTTTTTCTGCGAATAAATGCTTAGTTGAAGTTATGCGCTCCGTCCTGTCTGTCGTCTCTACCTTGTCCGTTGTTTTTTGCGCTAATTAGTTATGTCTGCGGTGCATACCAAGTATGCACCAAGTGGTTGAAGTACGCACTCGGGACAGGATATCGCTATCGCGTTCAACTCTTAAAGGCGAAGCTTAAGGGTCGCCCAATTTTTGTCCTCTTCGAGTATTCTGGCTATATCATTTAAAGTAAACCTGGGCATACAATAGATTGGCACGCGAGTGCAGCGGAATCACCCTTCAAGGAGCGTAAAACGAAGGAACGAACGTAACCAAAATAGGGAGCCTAAAGGCCTAGCGTGACCATATGGTAACACGTAAAATAACGCGATTGTTCGCGAGCAAGACTTTGGTTAATCTACTTCAAATTTTCACCGCAGATTGCATAGTGCACGTATTATACAGGCACATGTGCATCACGCTATTTCAAAGAACAGTACTACAAAGAAAACTGTTTACCCGAAGGACGTTGCATGCCGACGCGCCGAAGTGTAGAACCACTATTTCGCGCCTGTTTAGCAGCTCCCCAATAAACAAAGAAAACTTCTGCCACATGATGTCTGTAAGGAGCACCCTCAGCTATCACAAGGCGTATTGCCGTGATTTTGGCGGTTTTTTTTAAACCTGTATAAATTGAAAGGCTTCGTCGGGATTTGCGTGACCTTATGGTCACGCTGGTACCTAATGGGATAATATAGAAAAACAAATCATCATAGAGTGAATTCATGATTTTCATTTGATTAAGCCACAAAATACGACTTCACGACCAAGAGCTGATACATGGTTGCACTCAACCGTTCTTCATGTGACATCATTCACAAAACGAAACTACAAGATATTTTTTTTAACTCAGCAGGTCAGAAAGGAAAAATCGCGAGAGATCGAGCCAGTAGGCGTTTCTAAGGTACAGGAAAAATCTGCATAACACGCACTTTAGTGGTCAGGAATATCAAGTTGCTTATCACAGCAAAGACCGTCGTTCTCTTGCAATAAAAAAAATATCTAGGAATGCAGCTCGTTGGAAAGAAAATAGAATTCAATATTTTGTATCCAATTTACGTGAGCCCGCTGCATAACTTTCATTGAATCGCAAGTAGAAAAATATTTGTCTTTTGATTTGTTTGTCCAGGACAAGAACGTGCATTCAGCACACCTACAAAGCTGAGGCAGCTGGTTTCATCCGAGTGCGAACGTGTCATTACAGTAGTAGCGCCTAATTCATGGAAATTAAAGAGCTGTGGGTCACGAATAATGACATGTGATAGTATGTCGGAAGCACTGTGTGCAATCAAATGTAGCAGTCCATTGAACTTCATTCTACTTTGACTAATTCTAACATGTGCAAGGCATAAATATTTCTAGTTAGCTTATTCCGACTATTTCCGCAGCATAGAAAAACACTTTTTTCCTGAAAGCTTTCCCACATTCCTTCAACACTTCACTTGCAATGCTGCTGCCAGAAAAGACTGGTTCTTCTTACCTTAAAAAGTCCTGAATACAAAAACACGCCTATGAGGCTGTGACGATGGAATCAAAACAAACCTGTCCTCTAGTATACACCCATCATCATCATCATAATCGTGGGACGAGATGTGAAATTCCACATGGAAAATTAAGCCGCAGAAGTCACATATACTAAACAATAGCCATTTCCATCCTGTCCTAAGTGGATAGTTGTTACTTGTGCACTAATTGACAGCCCGTATTTGCAGAACGAGTCGTCAGACCAGCGTAATAAGCATGTACAGCTCATAAACACGTGCGTTCGCAGATTCCTACCATCACGAATATTCTGCTCGCGTCAGTCATGAATTAAGCCTTTGCATCGGCCAGCACCTATATAAGCAGCCTACCTAGCTAAAGCCACAGCTTGTACTAACGATTAGTTATTATTTTGCCGCCATGTGTTCGCCAACTCGGAATGCAACATGCTGATGCAGACATGACTGAAAGTGCATAGTCAACTAAATACAGCCGAAAAACTCTTATTGGACCGTCAGCTTGCACATATAGCTGCCGCTGTCTAACCGTAGCAGCTGTCCATGATAAATAAGTTGCAATTACAGTAACAAAATTCCCCGCCATATCCACAAAGTGAATGATGTTAGAGGAGCTTGCTCGGAGATGATCGGGTAACCCGCGAATCCTCCGTACACATCTCCTACCATCATATATAGACGTGACAACGTAGTTATATATATACATTACATACACAATGTTTATTAATTGACATTTGGATGCACTATATACATTTTGATGGACTACATACATTACATATATATACAAGAGATGTTCTTTTGCAAAGTACAAGAAGGGCGTCCCTCGATGAGCTCGGGCACTCGTTTCCCTTTAAAGATGATTGCTTTATGATGCATGAATTATATACATTATATATACGTATTCATGCGGCCGAGCGGTAACGAAGAGTGTTCACGGCGTGAGCTCGAAGTGCACGCGCCGAGAGTGGTGTGCGTCGCCTTGAGCGGCGCCGCCATCTAGTGAGCATTCTTGAAATCACCGGAAAGCCGGCGCCTTGCGCGGCGTGTACACGCCGCCGCCATCGCCGCCGACGCCGGACAAGGCGCGAGCTTAAGAAGCTTGCCGAACAAGCTCCTAAAAAAAGGGGAAAATGCAAACACACATTTGAAAACCTATTGTTTGGCGTGTAGTCCGACAGTTGCGTTAGTTCATGTTTATCTCGTGTTGACCATCATGCAGTGTAAGGGGTGACCTGCCAACCAACTTCATTAATTATTTCTTTATTAATTATTAAATTATTTATTAATTTATGCGAAATACAGTAATGGTATGGCATCACCAACCCGTCTTTGTCGCCACTACAATGGATTACAAGAATCACATGTGAAACAATGTCGCGCATTTGTACTAGTGCTCTTTATGACGACACCATAGCTTTGACAGTACTTCAAATAAATAAATAAATAAATAAATAAATAAATAAATAAATAAATAAATTAATAAATAAATAAATGGTATAACTCTGACAAATTGTCTCACAATAAAGGAGAATAAAAAGGGAAGTACAGACACATTTAGATTAGCATGTATACCTAATCTACTAACCTCACAAATAAAAGCCTTGGTATTTAGCGGATAGAGCAACACGCTAGCCTTCGAAGCGGGCGCCCGTTTCATTGGGAAAAAGCCACCCTTATGAAGGTGTACACGGCCAATGAAAGATGAAAGAAGCACAGAAACAGACCGACAAATTACCACCACGTATTTTCCTTTCCACCGATACAATCACATGTCCTTATCGAAAAATCTCATATGACACGTATAAAACATATGCAATAATCTCGTATGATCATACGAGAACACATATGATCCATATGCGTTCATACGAGATTATTGAATACGAGGCATATGTGTCAAATGAAAATTTTCGATAGGGCAGTTTTCGCATTTTTATCACAATCTTAGAACGCCTTCTAGTCAGTCGTCCTGCTTTTAAGCGACTCTGGCATCAGTTTCACTTCTTTGACGTCTCGCTGCTTAAAAGTTGCCCCATTTTACTGTCCCATGTATTTCGCCATCTGTCTCAATCGATACGGAGCTCTCGTGTCGTCTCAGAAACCCACTGAGAATTCGTTCTATTTACGTGCCGCGTGTGCTTACCGCGTAGCTTCCTCAGATGGCCACGCATGTGGACCCAGTGGAATCATACTCATTGCGAGTAGTAATTCTTAAGGTCGCAGAACACGAGGTAACGATCCCGGTGACCCCTCGGGAATCCCGTTGAGTGGTTCACGATCATGGACGAGTACCTTACCGCTGTGGCAAGGTCACTCCCGAGGGTCCCGTTTCATCGCTCTGTGCAACACAAGCATTACATGTTACCTTCCGTTGCTACTTTTGTGTTCGTCACGAATGATGATCTTTTGGGTTCTTGATATTCTGCGTCGCGGATGCTGTAACGTTGTTCTGTATGACGACTTAACAACGGAGAAGCACGAGCGTCCAATCAATGACATCGTAGAGCTTTCTATAAAAAAGGAAAAAAAAAAAAAAACCAAATCGCCAGGCCTTCTTGGAACGCGCAGCACAGTCACAGCGAAATCTGGAAGAGCGGCCTTTCTAGAGCCCGTTCTAGACCCTCTTGGAGATACTAATACAAGTACACATGTAAGGTATCCACTGCGCCAGAACTCATCGTAATTTTCATGAAGTGTGGAAGCACCCACTATGCCATTTTTTGTCATTCTACAGAGAACCGTGGTAACCGCTACACATTTGTAAGGTATAGTCACGTGGCCGTGACGGTGCAGAAGACTCCAGCAGAACTCGGAAAATACGCAACTCTTTATTTGGCCGAACTTGTGGCCAGGAAACAGAAAGCTAAACTGCAAGCTAGCAATGCACGCTGTGCGTACACTGATAGCGGCGAATAGAGCGTCGGCCGTCGATCAAACTGACAAGCGGCGGAGCGCGTCGGCATTTATACATGCGCCATCGACTATTCCAGCGTTATCGCTATCGGCCACGTAAGTTCCAGAAGAAACTTTAATGTTCGCGTTGAGCGCGTAATCTCATCGGAAGGTTCTAAGATTATCTAGATGGTTCCTAGTCATTCGGCGTGGCTCGCGCAAGGCAGCAGTAACACGTGTAATGGGGCCGCAACATAAAAATGAAAAGATAGGCGGGCGTGTGGCAGTATTGTTAGTGCTGTGGCTGATGGCGACAAATAATAATGGCTGAGCCTTTTATAATGAGTTGGAAGCAGTCAACGACCCACTCGTTACGCAGTTTGCATTGTGTGACGCCTGGTTGTTATTTTACTCTTGCCCAACATGACGCCTGTAGAGGGTATTTTTGCGAAGGAGTTTCAAACACCAGCGTGGCTCTGTGGTAGAATACTCGACTGGCATGCTGAGGCCCGAGTTGAAATCCCATCCCACCCTAGAAATTTTTTTCTCACTTCGTTTTTTTCTTATTTCGTGCGATAGCGGTTACCGAGAGCGGAGCTGGTGGCGGACAACTACGGTGCCAAAATCGGCTGTTCTGGTCTTATAACAGCTTTCACTGTAAAAGTTCTTGCGGAAGCTTTGGTTTTATGCTGATCAGGATTAGGGTTAGGACTAGGATGTTGTAGGCTGCCGGCGGTTCTAGCCTTGAGAAATTTGCAGGCAACTGCCCCGTCCGGCTTCCTCTTTACTGAGTCTACTGAACTAATGTCCTTTTTAAAACGAAGCACGGGCAGGCTACCAGGAAGTAGCGCGCAGCGCGACGCAACCATGCACAGGCTGGTGGCCTACGAGCTATTCTGCATACAGTATTGTGCCGTATGCCGATCAGAGCCGACAGCCAGCATGGAAATTACAAAAAGCGCATGGAATTGCCTAAGCTTCGTCTTTCTCATTTTGATGCCCTTGTGGCCTCGAAAATTGTTCATGTAAAAGCATTACTGCTATATATGCAGCATGTTTACATAACATATGCTGGTATGACAACGTTGACTCGATGAGATATATTACACATTTGCGTTGGCGCAAGTTGTCTAGGAATTTGATTTCTGTGCGAGTTAATTGTTATGAGGTCGTGCTGCTACATTAGTTTGTTGCTGCTATGGTGAAAAGTGCATATTTAGTCTCACTGACATCACCTGAAAACGCTTTTGTGCCAGAGAAGATCAGTGCGACTGAGCATTGTTTGCAATCTGCGACAAGATGACTTACTCCTTGCAATTTTAAGGCGAAAGCCTTTAATGTCTCATGCTTACGTCCGTATGGCGTCCGTCCGTCCGTCCTTCCGTCCGTGTCCGTCCGTTCGTCCGTCCGTGTCCGTCCGCCCGTCTGTCAGTGCCGTCCGAGCCCTGGCACGGAGCCAGGTGGCCGCCGGGGTGCGCAAATGGACGCCGGTCGCGTCGGATTCTACAGTGCTCGCGCTTTGCTTGCGTAGCGTCGCTGTGCCCAGAGTTTGGAATCATTCTGACCGACGCCGTCTCAATGGACACAGGCGTTCGCGGAACACACTTTGGAATTTACAAAGGGTCCGTCAATTTAAGCGCTGGAACGCGGATGGCGTTTGTACGATGCGCAAAACGCGAGAAAATACGAACGCATGCGAACGGAGGAAGATTAGTCTCGCGTCTCGGTGGGATTCTCGGTAAATAATTCAACAAGAAAACACGCACACATTCGGTTTGTGTGTTATCCCACTGAGAGTGTAAAAGAAAAAGGCATGGTATAGTCAGTCGAATGGCCACACGCTTTCGCCGTACACACTTTGGAATGTACAAAGTGTCCTTCAATTTTTCAGCATGAGTGTCGGTGTTCACGGAGATGTTATTTGATATAGCATCCTGTACGCCCTACGTATGGGATACCTGTTTGGGGATAGCTGATCAGCACGTTGCACAAAAGTGTTTTTGTGCTTTAATGTCCAACCCTCCTTCTCCATCTCACCATTTGTTCTCTGCTTTTCAACATTCCTTAAGGTTCTATGGCTCAAAGAACAAAAACTGGCGAAGCTTCCACTATGCACTAATCTGTGTAAGCCTTGAAACAGCGAAACTGCACGATTCCGACAGCTATTCTGGTTGCTTATGGGTTGTTTCTAGGCCTTAGCTAGGTGATGAGTGGTGTTTCTAGGTTGCTTCTAGGTCGTTGCCACGCTTTAGCTAGGTGACGCTAGGTTGTTTCTGCGTTGATTCTCAGCGCGGGGAGGTTCCAGTTAAAACACACACTCACAGACACTATACGAATGTCCACACTCCAGAGACAGAAACTCGCGCTGACACCCAGAGTATGCACCTTTGATACAGTCACAGACACGATATACGAGAGAGAGACAAACTCGTGCTGTAACCAATCGTTCGTACCCCTCATAGATATACGGGCACGTCGTCGTTGGCGTAGGCCTTCTATTGCTTTGGGGTCTTCTCGCAGCCGCCGTTGCCTTTCCCATTCCCTAGTGTTGGGCTGTTGCCTTCTTCATTTTTAGTTGACCAGTGGTGAGTAGCGGGATTTACCCGATTTCTATGGCACTTGCCCGTTTATGAATCGCGATACGGCATACATATTGCGGCAGATTAAACAGCTTGACTGTTAAATGTGACAGCTACCTTTTGATGCGCTGCTAGATGCTATGCGAGTACGGTATGACAACCACCTTGCTGAAGTCAACACTGTATTCCTGGACACTACAGTACAAAAAAAAAAAAAGCACGACGGACGGAAGGAACACAAACGACGACGACAAGCGCTTTTCGTCGACGTTTGTGTTCCTTCCGTCCGTCATGTATTTTTTTTTTGTGCTGTAGTGTCCCGTAAGTATGTACCAACAAGCCCAACTCGCCACTGTCTTCCTCCTTGGTGGCGCTCGCGTATTTTTGTTTTCAGTAGTTTTTCGCTGATTACTACAAGCGTATTTTGGAGAGAGAAACTGTCTTTCAATCTATTAAAGGGATTGCGAAGGCTGTGCTGCGGAATGTAGTAGCAGGATTTGCTGACTGCCTGCTTGGAGCATGAATATGCTATGCCTTTTTTGATAAGTCCTTAATGATTTGAATCAAAGCTTAGAATTTCCTTCTTCCCCCCTCATATTGAAAATATCAGCCCGTGTGGTAACTCCCGAACCTGATTTTTATGTTGAGAAAATGCAGTCTAGACTGTTCTGGAATTTCTCACGTGAAGTGAAGACCTAAATTTGCGCCTTTGATGCCTTACATATACTTTAGTGTCAGCTGTATGACATATTGCCGCTAATAAAACACACACACACAAGTGAGACACGAATAGGACGACAAAACGGGCGGCTACTGTGTCAGCTACTGCATTAAATTTCAGACAGCTGAGGAAATCATCTACGTATCTCAGGCATGCCATTATGTCCAAGTCATTAAATTGTTTTGCCAATTTACAACCATCTCCTGCGAGGAACGTATCAGAGCATACAGGTGCCATTCAACAACCAATAGACATATCTTCTCGCTGAGAGTAAAGCATACGTTCTAATTCAGCGATCTGCGAGCGTAAGTAAATCATCAACACTTCAAGGAACACCTGTACGCTACAACAGCCAGGGTTCTCAAATTCCAGACAACCATACATGTTGATAGCGGATACCGCAGCCCCTATAGCCGCTACCACGGGATGTGCATGAAATAAGTCTTTGGTGTCAATTGAAATATACCTTATACGGTATGGAAGTGCGATAAGTATTCAACAACGGCGTCTGCGTTCTAGATCCTGAAGGCGCCTGCAGTAGGTAAAATTCCATTTTTCTGCAGATGGTTCGCTACTTTTCGTTGCCTAGTATTTTTATCTTCTACGCATAATTACACGAAATGGGCGGATCTCTTTTTCCGTCTTCCCTGAGAAAAGAGGCTTTAAAAGCAATTTCTTTCTTTCCATGACCACCTTTTCCAGCTTTCGAAGTTGGCGACGAGCATAGCTTTTCGGTTTCTATGGTCAATGTGTCGGCATGCTCTCGTTATGGTTAACTCAGCTAGAAATTAAATTTTCAGAACACGCCCCCAATATTCTGTTTTAACTGTAACCTCCTCACGAAGGCATCAGTTATTGTTGTTTACATCATTTTTATATTATATGGTGTTCTCTCGGAGGTTAACATTTCGATGTGAGTCTTAAGCTTTATGACACGTCGAAAAATACAAGTCAACAAGTTGTGAGTCCGCGTGTGACCCGTTGACAACGTGTCCGCGTCTCGTCCACGTGTCTTAGCACCCACGGGAAGAAGAAATTTTGAACACCCTTTAATCGAATGGGGGTGCAGTGAATTGCGTTAAGAAACACTTTAAAAACGATGAGTTTCTTTGATGCACCTTAATGATGCACGCATAACTGTGACAAAGATCGATAGACGATGGTATTTTATGTAAATTTCATTATCAGTCTCTTTTTTTTTTCTCTTGCTTTCTCCTTAGCAAATACATCGCTAGAAACTGTCGTCTCATCGGACTGCAGGCGAGACTGTGACATCTCGAAAAAAAAACTGCAAAAGGCACCGATTTCTTGTACAGTGAGGCGTCTCATTCCGTCTCCTATGACAACTTCAGCGGCTGCCACTGAAGTCAGGCTGATGGCGCCCAAATGGTCTGCTCACTCGTTGCGCTAATAGGTTTATAAGGTGCCGCTGAAGCACGCAGTATACGCAGGCAACGCTCTGCAAACGCGCTTTGAGAGGGCTCTAGTGCAGCCGATTCACGGCCACTGACCTCAGCAGAGAGCTCATTGTTCCCGCTAATTAGCGGCAAGTGTCTGCTGGCGCGGCCACCAGACCCGGCAGCGTTCCGATTATCAGGTAGCAAGGCGAGAGATCTCGCGCGCCGAGGCAGGCGAGTGATGAGGGGAAGTACACTGGATCGCACGCAGTAAAGACGGAAGTACCTCGATTTCACGTGTTCTTACCTATGATTTCTAGAGAGAGCGAAATTAATTTTCTCCGAACTCCGTGTCAAACTTTTTTAAACGTACTAGAGCAATTTTCACGATACGGTGGCCTGTGAAGAGGAACCTTCTCTCCCATCGTCCTTTAGTTTTGTACCTTCTTTCTAAGCTCTTTCCCAGAAAGTCTCCCAAGCTCAAACTGTCATCTTGCTAACATTTCTTTACAAATTTCTGAGACGTACTACAATTCATGTCCTATGTAGTTCAGGGCACGCGAATAAACTAAAGATAATATCAGTCAACCTTTCCCCTTCAGAAAGGGTTCAGTGCGCCCTACGATGGTTAGGTTACGAACAGTGCAGTTTATCATGTAGACCATATGCATATTGCCACGCATGTTTAGTGTTTTCTTTTAGAGTGTTCAGGTTTCACCTTAAAAGACTGTTAGCAACGCTCGGCGCAGAACGCGCCGCAATGTTTTAGAACCTTCGCGATTGTTTGAGCTCATTCTGTTCAGGTTACACGCAGGACGCGAACAGTCAAGTTACGCCAGCCCCAACGATAACGCTGGATGGTTGGATGTCTGCTGTATAAAAGAGGACGCGTTGTGCCGTTGATGAGATCATCGACGGCCGACGCTCTGTTCGCCGCTATCAGTGTACAGCATGTATTGATGTACTGAGTTCGGGTTGTTTCCCGGCGGGCAGAGGTTCGCCTAAATAAAGAGTTTGATACATACAGGGTGTCCCAACTATCACGCAGCACGATTTAAAAAAAGAGGAATGGCGTTACGCGACGCAGACCTAGTGCATATTGTTCCCAGTTTACTGTTTTAGCCGCTACTAATTTTTTTCGTTAATGAGGAATAATTAATTAGCCATAATTAAATTATTAACTCGGAAAGTGCTCACCTACTTATCAAAATGTCAACGAGGCAGATGTGGGCGTGTTGAAATCACATCTTTCTGTGCTACTTTCGACAACGTACTGATAACGTGCTCATTTTTTTTAACGTTAATAAAGAAAGCCCGCGAAATATGAAAAATAACACGTGGCTACTGCTGAGCCCATCAGGACGCAGCGCCCTCAAACAGTCTCACTGAGAGGTAGCCAGTATATACGAAAAAAAAATGCAGAAAGAAAAAGAATATGAATCGTGCTATCTACCACTTCCCGTCCGAAGAAACGCGCCGCTTTGATCTAACACAGTCAGGCTGTAATCAGAACAGTGTGCCGGCGGCGTTACCAATGAGAACAGTTGGCCGTGAGATATGGATAACGATAGTGACGAAGAGTTGAGCGGAAGGAATCCTTGCAAAACTGCGACGTATGTTGTTGGCGCCTGAGCTGCACCCTTGCCAATGTGCGAAACGCTGTCTCTGGAAACGAAAAAGAGGCAAAGTGGTTGCTTGCAATAAACTTACTTGAGGGCGCTGCTTTCTTTTGCGGGTGGGAGCGCAGTCAAGTGTTATTTTTCATATTTCGCGGGCTTTCTTTATAAACAGGAAAAAATGAGCACGCAATTATTACGTTGTTGAAAGTATCACAGACAGATGCCATTTCAACATGCCCACATCTCCTCAACATGCCCTCACTGACATGTTGATAATTAGGTGAGTACTTTTGGAGTTACGATTATAATTATGGCTAATTAATTAATTATCATTAATGAAAAAATTCGTATCGGCTACTACAGCATGCTGGAAACAATATGCACTAGGTCTGCTTCGCGTAACGCTGTTCTTTTTTTTTTTTTAAATCGTGCTGCGTGACAGCTGGGACACCCTGTATATATATAGATATTGTCGACTGCGCCATTGTAATGAAGAGACAAGACACAATGCCCTTGCTGCGGGCCGGTTGTTCTTTATCTGACTTCGTTCTCCTCGTCTGCGCAGTCTAGCCTAGTACGCGCCCGCGCCCCAGTGGCGCTGTCATCTTTACAATATATATATATATATATATATATATATATATATATATATATATATATATATATATATATAGAGAGAGAGAGAGAGAGAGGTACACCGTTTTGACACGCACGCATTTGTTTGTTGGTTAGTAGTTCTTTTTATTCCGCAACAGGTCTGTGCACAAGCGGGAAGCGTTGTGTTGCTATGGCAACGACTCTCTTCAGCGTGTTGGCCGATATGTACGTGCTCCAAAAAGCTCCTCTCTCTGACTCCGTGGGGCACACATTATTTCTCATTTGCGAGGATAAGTGCGCAAGGACTCTCACGTCACTGCGCTCAAAAAGAGCTTTTCTTGGTGGCAACACGAGTGCCTCCCAGAAAAGCTACATCTGGTATCAGTGTCACGCGCACCTGACATGAATGAACAACGCTTACGTTTTAAAGCTGTACTCTAAGCAGAATTTTGAAATCTCGGTGAGCTTCCCACTTTATTTTCACGCTGCATTGTTGTAAGCTAGGCATCAGCGTAAACACGGGCAGCAACACGTATTGCTAACTAACCCGAGGCATCTGCGTGTCGCTGTAGATAAGTACACTCGCATTAAGTGCACCTGACGTGACTAGCTTCCCTGACCCATTTGCGAATGCTGTGCGGCGTGAGGCATGCGCAGTTTTTCATGTCGCTGGAGCCGCAACTTTATCGCCGAGGATGGTTACACGCATAACGAAGCTGTCAAGCTACTCAAGCTTCTATATATTAACAGCGGATCTGTTTAAGCTTGAGCTTGTTCCGTGTGTCGTTCGCCTAAATCTACTTGGGTAGATATGTTCCAGAGGAATTGGGCAAGCCCCACTGCCGAGCATAGCAGTTACGAGAGACAGTGAAGGGAGAGAGTGGAGTGAAGGAGAGGGAGGAATAGAGGAAAGAAAGGAGGGTTGTGCCTGTGGTGGGAGAGAGTAAAGCTTAGCAAAACGAGCAATGCTGAGGCAAGGAGCCGGGAAAAAGAAGGAGGGAGGCGAGGGTTAAGCGAGAACTGTGCTCGGCTAAGTGGAATGGAGGAAGGAAATAGAAGGAGATGAGAAGTGGAGAGGAGGAGTTGACCACATAAATAAAACGAAATAAAAATTTCTTGGTAAGGCGGGATTCGAACACGGGTAACCTTAGTCTGAAGGCGACCGTCGTAACAACTCGGCTATTCAGACACGGCAGCAGAACAAGTATTATTAAGAACCATATTACTGCATTGCTGCGTGGAAGACAAGAAGAAAAACGAAGACAAAAAGAGTAGGAAAGATAGAAGGAATGAAAAAAATAAAGAAACAGAAAAAAAAGAGAAAGAGGGAGAAACAAAGCATAGCATAGCCATGTATAGTAGATTATGGGAAAGGGTTGAGAAAGGGAAGTGAGGGCAGGAGGATGAACAGGTCACCAGCTCCGCTATGTGCAGCCCTCGCACCACAAATCCATAGCTTCCCCAATTTTTTTTTTTTTTCACGTTGTAGTGGCGCGTGCAGAACGC
>JALIZH010008753.1:0-39408 GCA_030522465.1 Rhipicephalus appendiculatus | reverse complement strand
GTCGTCAGCCACAACATCACCAAAGTGCACGTAATGCGTTACAAGTGTGTAGCGCAGGGGTCTCAAACACGGCCTCGCGGGCCGCATGCGGCCCGCTAGGGCTCTCGGTTGCGGCCCGCAGCCCGCACATGAGTCTCCGCCTCACTTAGATTTTTTTAAGTATGTTCGTGAGCTACACAGGCCCGATTGGTTTAAGGCATGGTCTCAGTGAGGCATCCTACGTGTTCCCCTTGTTTTGAAACATAACCATGAAACGAAAATTTTATTTCACAATCAGCGTCCTGATTTGAGTCGCATTGGAGATCGGTATTGACATGATGGAATCCTGTCACCTAATCTCCTTCAGAAATGACCTGCATATGAGATATGGGAAAGCTTCCTTTCAAATGACAGCGCCTTCTCGCAAATTGTACAACCTCCCCCCCCCCCCCCCCCCGCTTCTACATGCATCACTGACCTGGCCCTTGCGGGGACTAAATTGCGCGACTGCGGCCCGTTGGCTGAGGTGAGTTTGAGACCCCTGGTGTAGCGGGTACCGGCGTATCGCGCTTTTCCGAAGAATGACGAATAAGTGCACAGTGGATGCTTCCCCAGTACACAAAAAATATGATGATTTATGGCGTAGTGGGTACCATGCAAGTGTGCTTGTAGTATTTACCCCAAGAGGGTTTAAAAGGCTCTGGAAAGGCCGCTCTTCCAGCTTTCGCTGTGACTGTGCTAGCTCCGCGCAGGCCTAGCGATTTTTTTTAGACATTAGTAAATGTCATGAATAGAGACCGGATTATAGGCAAATGCCTATTTTGTTCCTTGAGTTTCTATCATGCCACATTGATATATGAGCACGAATTAGAGGTTAAGGGCTTTTATAGTGTTCTTATAGTGCCTATAAATGCCTATTTTTGGCGATCGTGCCTAAACGCCTATAAGTGCCTATAAATGCCTATTTCCCAAATGGGTGCCTATATGAGCACTATTTAACCCCCAAATTTCACTTTCGAGTGCAGTTTGAGCCCATTATTCATGTTACCAGGCAACATTGACCTTTAGATATACTAGGGGGGTTCAAACTAGCCTTCTAGTTCAACCAATTTCCGGAAAACAACCGTTAGCAGCCGTACAATGGGACGCGCCGGCCATCTTACGCCAACGCGCTGAGATGTCGCGAGCGGCTAAAGGAGAGGTTCAGGAGAGAAAAAGACGCTGTTTCTGCAACCCTAAATGGGAGCAAGTCAACGTCTACTATAGAATGAGGAGAGGGAAATAAACATAGGAAGAGGAGATGAGAAGAAGGGAGAGTGGCGTCCATGGTCGAGGACGCGGCGGTTGGCTTCTAGAGCCGTTTGTCCATTCCAGTGTCCTCAAGGAAGTGAACCGCCTTGAAGACATGGGTGTGGCAGTGGGCAAGAAATAGGAGGTGCCTCTGTGCAGCCGCGGGAAGGTGACGGACGAATGCGAAACCATGGAGTGCTGTCAGGGGAAAGGAGAGTGTAGATCAAAAGTACGAAAAATGTGATGTGCACGCGGGTTTGGTTTTGTTTGTTGATGCGTGCCAAATGAAGAGCGTTGGACCACAATAATTTTTTAAGTTGGTTCATTACGAGCCGCGAAACCATTATGCGTGGAGGCGTCATGCTCACGCAAGGTCACGTGCGCATGACGTGCCTGAGCCAGGTCGTGCACGTGAGCGGTCTTGTGTCGTTTCGGTGTTCTCTGTAGTGTCCTGCCACTTTCTTTGGGATGGATCTGTCAGTGCGCGCACGTTTGGAGAGGCTGGCACGAATCGCGTATCCTTACCGCGACACACCGCGTCGTACAGCTGGAACTGTTGTTAGGGACACCACCAAAATCGCGCCAAGCGTTGTTAGGGCTGGTGCCGGCGCGACGCGGGAATGGTGAAAACACGAACGCATACGAAATGGAGGCAGATTAGTCTCACATCTCGCTGCGATTCGAAGTAAGAAATAAAAAAAACAAAAATGCAAACACATTCCGCTTGCGTTTTTTTTTATTTCTCTCAACTTTCATTCATCTATTTAAGCAACATATCACAGAAATTACACATGTCGCCTCGAATAATTCTCGCAGTGTCACGTGCTACTGCGAGCGATCTCAGAGCACTAATGTCTACGTAGAGGAGCGACGTTAGAGCTCAGATAACTACGCAGGAGCATTCCTTGTTGTACGTCGACCCCTTCATCTTGGGTCGCGCGCCTGCGAGAAGGGCAAGCGGTGTTCATTTTCAAATTTCACATTTTTCCGCGGCGCGTAATGTTGCAAATCTCGGCAGACGTGATCGTGAGCGCCCAGTTCATGCAAAACACTTTTCAGTTCAAAGTGCTCAGACCTGGTGGGTGGCCCTTTATAGGTGTTCGTCGATAGTGTAGCAACTGACCCTACGCGATTAGACCCGGCCACTACGAGGCATTCCTGCCTTCTGGGGTTTTTAGCGCTCTAACTACCTGTTTCTGTGCATGCCGAAAATAAAGAGATCCATGACTGTGTCGATTCCACGGTGGACACTTTACTCACCATGATAGAGAATAAAAGGAGTGACTGTGTTCTACGAACCGTGCGGCAAAAAGGACAAGTGCGTGGCTGTGTTCAACTGTTGGCGCCTTTGTGTCATCGTGAACAATAGCATTTCTTGCTTTTCTGTCGTAAATACAGGTCGCGTACGTTTTTGTTTGAAATATTGTGAATTTATGCAAAAGTTTATTGTGCTTATATTTACGATTTTGGAAGCCTAAAACTGAGTTTTGCCTGCCTGTTTTTGGCGCCTAAAACGCGCTTTTTAAGTGCCTAAAAAATCCGGCCTCTAGTCATGAATATTCAGTGAATTACATTGAAAGTGTGCACTGCGATTACATATGAGCGTTATTAAAACGAGAACTTTTGAACTTAACGAATGCAGGACTGTATATATTTATTCATTCTAAAAAGACAGGGCGTGCAAACACAGCCACAAAAAGGAAGTCAGGACATCACAGGCGTTCGTGGTGTGCTGAATTTCTTCTTGAGTCCGTGTTTGCAAAACGTCCTGTCTTTTTAGAATGAATACGTACCAACTAGCTCAGCTCTGTGTTATTATAATGTGTATGTGTACACATATTCTTCTCCCTTAATATTTGGTTTTTTTTTTCCTAGCGACCAAGTGGAAAGGGGTAGCCACCCCCCAAAAAAGGGCGACTACTCCGTCATTTATTTTTTTTTCCAATAACAAAGCGAAAGCTCTTAACTATGAGAAGCAAGTTGTTCTCAACGTGTTATTTAAAAGAGCTTGCGTAAAAGATAAGACCGGCACTGGATCGGGCTGGAGGTGGGGACGCGTGCTATAGCAACAAAGGAAAGCGGTATACCAGAAAACGCGAAAGAAAACATGACAGAATTTCATGAAGGCCTAGCTTTGTTTTTCTATATGTGTGATAACATCACAGCATGACATCCACAAACTTGTTTACGCACAGATAACATTCAGCCATACACATGTGAGATGACAGCTCCAATAATGGCACTCCGGTACATGTCATGACAGGAAAGCACACATATGGGACAGACACGCGAGCCATTTCAGCGCATTGGGCTATAATAAAGATAACTTTACGAAACGAGGATTCAGTTGTTTGACAGCAAGAAAAACCGTGACTCTTCCCCCTATAGACTAGAAATGTTAAACAGAAGCTTCATAAGGCTCGATGACATTTATTCGTGGGCTATACAAACACAACATGAGTTTGGATGATTCAGCATCGGCAAGATAAACTTATGGACACCTACCACTTGCGACAGCTAACAAAAAGATTTACAAAGTGAGGCATGCTTCTAGAAGGAGAGTATACGTTGTTAGGCTCTGGTGAAGTAAGGCGACGCAGATAACGGCTCTTGCGAGCTCATCCGGCAATCAGGACGCCGTTATCGAACATGTTGTGGAAGGAAGGCAACATACCAGCGCGCGAAACGTTTTGAATATGATACACACCTAAGGTACACAATTACCACGACCAAGTTATACTTACGGCTAGTGCGCGAGAACAGCTTATCGCTGACGTGTAATCTTGTATAGCCTGTTGCCTTTATACAAAGGGCACGAACGCGCAGTGTAACGCCTATGAACTAACAAAATAACACAGACTGCAATTCTCACGCAATCGCAAGAGAAATCTGATAGCATTATCTCCGGTAGAGTGACCAAAAGTGCTGGCATAGACTGAAGAGGCTTATTTGCTCCTTCGTATCACAAGTATGAACTTGAGCAATCGTCCGTTTCTCCAACTGGCCATGTTAGAGGCAAGCCCGTAGCCCCCCCCCTCCCCACCCCCCCCGGCTACGGGCCTGGTTAGAGGTAACAGCCTTACCTGACATACGTAGTGATTCTTTAGCGATTCGTCGAGCTGTACTGTGGTAATGCGGTTGCTGTTGCACGCGGTCACACATGCTGCTGTTTAAAGGCGGGCAACGTAAACGTTTATACGTGACTGTCGCTACATAGTATGACCGTTCGATGCCGTGGAGTGTTACGAATGCTCTTTGGCGTATCTAGCTTCACTGCCATATGCAGAGGGCCGAAAATAGTCAGAAACATATAAACTTTGAACATCTTGCTGTGCGCCTGCTTGTGTGCCATCCACTCTATATTGATCTGCAAACATTGTAACAGCGAGAAAAAATATTCTACCAAGCATTTGTAAAAATGACAAAGCCGAAGTAAAACAATTGTTAGCACAAGGAAACCACTCACAGGTAACAGTATGATGGTAAAATGGTAAGCGTGCAGACACGGTCACAAGACAAGAGTTTTTGTGTTGTCTTGATCTATTTCTCTTGCTGCCGTATCTACACGCTTCTTCCTATTGCAATGAATCTTTCCTAACGAGCTCAACTCCTTCTTGTTCTAACATGATGGCGCCGCTCCTATCCCCTCCCTACCCCGCCCACTCCAAAAAAAATGAGCTATTTACGCCAGTGTACATGTCATTCAGAAGCTCAGGACTCCCACCTGCTTTGCATAACGTAAAACGAAACTTCCAAAGGGTTTGCAGACATGTTGTAGGCAACACAGGCACAGCCAATGCTTACTCCTCACTGCGTCGCGATGACCACGTCAGGCATTTTACTTCGTGACATTTTGCATCCTTGCGTTGTTCTGTTCAGACTTCCTTTAATTCGTACGCTTCCAGAACACGATACACACGACGTTCCAGTCACGGCAACTACATGTGAGGGAATCTGTCGCACTTAGAGTTACGTTGAAGTGGCGCACGCGGTAATATCACTGAAAGTAAAAAATCTAGGCACGTTCTTGCATAGCTTAATTCCGTTGCTCGGAGAAGTGGTACATTTCTTCCACGGCAATCCACCAAATGTGTGACAAAAAGGGGACACATAAATGGGTTTACATACATGTCACTTTAAGTACGCAAAATTCTCGTCAATTTTTTTTCTTCTTCAAGTTATACACCAACACGACGTTGACATACATGGCACTATAAGTACGCATGATTCTCGTCAAAAAATGTTTGTTGCTTCGAATTATGCAACGACAGGCAATTGGATCGTAGTCGCCTTTCACTTGCGTTGAAATGCACTTTCAAAGCCCCCGAAATCCGCGCAATGGTTTTCGCGCATTCAGGAATCTGTGGGCAAAACTGTTGCAGTGTAACAGTTTTCTTGCCAATAGAAACATAATCCGATATGAGAATTTTTTTAGGAGTCTTGCATTAAAGCAGTGGTAAAATTAATTAACATGCGAACATTTCACAGCAACATGGGGTGATCATGGTGTCAGACCATGAAAATTCGTGGTGTGACACCATGGACCCTCAAGAAGCGGATGCACTCCACGGGGTCTCGGTAATTTGAAGCCGGTAGTGTTGCACGGTGACTAAAAAAAAGCTCGTTCATAAAGTTATCAGCCTTTTCATGACAATCGGAAAACTTCACAGTCCTTTGAAGGCGGCTTTATCGGCTCTGTGGAATGGGACGGGATATTCCGAAGCAGCAATAGATGAAATACACACACATAGAACATTTGAATTCCTAATGACGAGTCTAGATGTCATCGTTCTACAGGTTTAGTGAACAGGTTCGTCTTCATGATCCCTCACAAACTTTGAGGAACGTAGAAAGAATCCTGTTCAAGAGGTGCCGCCAAAGCGTCAATGTCCATAGGTAGAATAGCGGCACGGTAAATGCACTCCGACGACGCATCAGCACTAAACGCAGTCGTGGAAAGGCGAGAGTGGCCCAGTGATTCGTCGCCTCAACTTGGCCATGTTGTCTATGATGAGCTTGTTCTTTGGGTCCAGAGAAAGGGCCACCTGGTAGTGCCGGAAGGCGCCTGGATAGTCACTCTGGAAAACAACGTGTAGCACAGCATGATAGTTAAAACAACGCACTCATTTGGTCTTGCATAAGGTAACGATTTTTTGTGCTCAAGTGGAGTACTAGAAAAGTAACAAATAAGTAATAAACAATAAAGTACTGTGTGTTTCAGTGAAGGACATAATTAATAGGGCATGTGTTAAGCGGCAGTTGACAAGCTTTGTTAAAGTTCGCAAAATCCATGATCACCTCCAAGTGTCTGATCACAGCAAGGTTGAGATGAGCGTGAGCAAGGTCAGGATCCAGACGAATGGCGACTTCGTAACTCTGAAACAGAGAAGACAATACCTCATCCAAGTTTTCCTGTTTTTCATATATGTCATTATATGAAAAACAAGAGATGTGTCAAGTGATAACAAAATAATTTAGAACACGCGCTTTCATATTGCCACCTGCATGTAATGGGTGGAGGAGAAGAGCGGCTCTCGCCCTAGGAAAGAAAAGACCATGCGCTACTTCTCCGCTTGAGAGCCAGCCATGACGGACGTGCTTTTCAGGAGCCAGCTACTCGGTGGTTTATTAAAGAACCCCAGTACATCTGAAGCCTTGTGACAATGTGCATGTCTGCCCACCGGACTAGGAGGAGTTCGCATAAAGAAAATTGTGTTTCTTCGATATTTATTTCCAGTTGCCTTGATGCATATGTGAGGAACATGTGGCGGTATTATTTGGATCCTTAACGACACACCACATGTGTAAAAAGTAAACGGGGAACGATATCGATTGGACTGCGCAAAGTGCCACCTTTCGGAATGTTTGCATTTTGGTAAAGTTACTTTAAAACCGCAACAGCCAATACTTGTATCACTAGTAATATAGTTGTGTGCATTGATATTGCGCGCTATCACATATTCGCGAAACGTTTATTCTTTTAACTTAAAATTCATCACCATTATGTCAGAAAATTTCTTGTTTCGATGTGAAAACTTTGTAATATTTAACATAATATCACCTTTCAACAATGGCTGCTTCTGAAATTATACCATGGGCTATTACTGCCTCTCAGTACCTACATATGTACGTTTATCGGCCGGATGCCAAATCATGGCAAACTTAAGGCATCATTCCGGGTGACTATAAAAAACCAAAATGGTGACCTTATACAAAAGCATGAAAACCTGTGTTCACTACTTGAATAAGTATACCATGTGCACTATACCAACCTGTGCCGACGAGCTGAGGTCTCCTAAATCCTTCAGTATGTCACCATGGTCGCTGTGTATTCTGGCACAAAGCAGGTCGTATACATCGCACAGCTTCAGAGCCTTCAATATGTAGTCTAGTGCCTGCAGTATTATGGAGAGAATAATAATCTGCTTAATGTGGCTATAAGCGCGGGAACGCTCCCCAGCTCATTTACTCATTCAGTTTAGGCAACTTTTTCGGAAGAGGCGGGAAAACGCTGCATGATTCTTTGTCCTAGTCATGCCACCATGAAAGTAGCGGCAGCAAATGTACCCATATGAGTCATGAAACATACAAAAATACACGACGTCGACAAAAAGGCAAGTTCTGTAAACGTAACGTAATTCCTAAAGTTATATATAGCACCATAAGATGCTCGCCATAAGGTGCTTCACATCTAAAAGAAAACGCGCCACAACAATGCGCTCAGTAATCATGCAAATTAATTTCAGCGCCGTGCACAAATAACATAATATGTATTGATATAAAATGAAGAGATATAAAACATAGTCACAAGTTAATCCGTAATTCGGGCCCTCTTTGCGTTATGTTCAACAGTATCGCAGTGCGGGAGCAGGCCGCAGAGAATATATTCGAACAACAATAAATCGTCATCCGCAAATGTTTATGACGCGTTCCTGATAAATCCAGTGAATCACATCAAAATTGCAAACCTCCACCGGAAACGTCGCTGCACCATGTTCAATCTATGTGGTAGACACTTGCTAGGTAATTCAACCATCTCGCAGTTTTAATGCCCCGAATACTACTTGCTCTCTTATGCAAATGTCACATTAAAGACAAAATTCTCTTTAGAAACGTCTAAAGACAAAGTAAGAACTATTAAAGGGCCCCTCACCACCCCACGTTCAAAGAAAAGGGTGTGGTTTCCTCCTCGCCTTCGCTACCCTTCGCACAGGCGATGTATCCTCCTCGCCACTTATTTCTTAAAAGCACGTCAACAATGTCCGCACTAAGCGCTCGAGCCTACCAGGATTTCGCGCTTCTCGGCTACACGCTGTTATCGCCACTTGCGCAGTCGTAAACACACAAAATGAAGTGAAATCAGTTGATCGCGCACGATAGTCATGCGAGCCAAGGAAGAACGGATGGGCGGCTGCATGGCAAAGCAGTGCAGGACACAATTCACATCTGATATTTCGCGTATATGGGCCAGTGGAGAGCATATATACTACAGACGTCACGGAAATCACTGTCTGCATCACAGAAGTGCGCAAGCAAGACGAGAAGGGCCAGGAGAGAATATTGGGCTCGTTTTTTAGATGTGAAGCATCTTATGGCGAAGCTTAATCCGGTGGTGGTGGTGGTGGTGGTGGTGGTGGTGTGCCGGCGTGACCACCCTTACTGCGCATGCGCAAACCTTTCAAAAAATAAAAAATAAAAAAAACCTCCTCTCCCCCTCTCTCTCTCCTCTAGGCATCCCTCCCCGCGGCAACCACACCCTCACTGCGCATGCGCCTCCCCTCCTCTCTCCCCTCCTACGCTCCCCCCCTCTCTCCTCTAGGCATGCCTCCCCGCGCTCCCACTGCGCATGCGCGTCCCCCCCCTCTCTCTCCTCTAATACGCTCCCCCCTCTCTCCTCTAGGCATCCCTGCCCACAGCGTCCACACCCCCACTGCGCATGCGCGCCCCCCCCCCTCTCTCTCCTCTCCTACGCTACCCCCCCTCTCTCGCTTCGAGACGCCGACGCAGGCAGCGTCTGCTAGCGAGTTTCTTGGTTGAAAAAACCGACTGCTCGCGCTGCACAACCGTTCATTGTCCATCCCGTATATATAGCAATGGATCTTGACCTCCAATGTGGTGCCGGTGGGATATTTCTCCTGTGCGTTGTTGAACAATAAAAATTCGCAGCGTGCGCGTTAACTAAAAGCCGACTGCGGGTCTCTGTGTCCAGTCGGAGTCTTCTGTCTCTCATTGCCCATTAGCAGCGATTGGCATGTTCCAGTAGGAAACACCGCTCCATCACTGCGTGCTTTGCGCCTCCTCAGTTTTCTCTCCTGCGCAACGCTGCGATAGCGCCAGCGTCAACGCCACCGCCAGTGTAAGCGTTAGCGCCCGCTGCTTCACATCTACACATGGTTCCCTTTAGCGGGAGATGGTGTAATTTTTTTGTACTTTGAGTGTCTGGTCAACGTCTCCTTTATTTTATTCAATGCCAGTGCAAACGCTCGCCCCTCAATGGGAGCTGCCAGTCCGCCTTAGTTCAGGCAGTGGTCGTGATGCGACGCCACATGTAGGATAGGGCTGCTTGCGTCACACGTGCGTCCGATCGCTTTCGCACGAAGATGCGATAGACGCGTTTTCCCTCTCCAATATCGTGCGTCTGTCCAATTTGTTCCTTCTTGCTCCTTCTTTGTAGCTCGAAGCAATGCCGCCGCCGCCTGACAGCGCTCGTGAGGTACCTATTAAAGGCAGCGCATGCACTGCAGCGTCGCAGTGACGCATCCCCGTTGATTGCCCGCATAGCGCCACGAACGGAGACGCGCTATCTCAAAACACCGTGTCTCTTATAGAGCCAGCGTCACCGCCAACATAGTGAACTCAAGAGATGCAAGACGCCGCGCCACGGATCTGCACACAACTGAACAAAAAATCACTTCATGTGATTTCCGACGTGAGGCACTAAATGCCGGGTGCTGATCCCCATGAACGCAAAGCACACGCGAAGGCTAGGCGATGGGTGAGTGTTGGAAAGGGCTAGAGGAGAGGGTGCCAAACGGCTGGAACGGGCGCATTTGGCTGGCATTGATAAAATAGAGGAGGCGTTGGTCTGGTGATGGGGCTTTTAAAGTTCTCGTAAAAAACCTCGCTATCGCAAAAGTTGAAAGAGTAACATTAACACAGGGTCTGTCGAATTGCCCACACTATCACGGTTTGTAAATCTCCAAAGCCTGCAGGTGCAATTGATATGTTTTTGTGCGCACTGGTACAGGAGGAAGAAATGACGGTGACCATGTGCATTCAACGTACACACTGACAGGTAATTCAAATACAGTGCAGGCACGCACACACACACACGCACACACAAACACACATACACACAACACACACACACAAACTGATTAAGAATATGCTGTGCGGTAAAAGGTACCTCGACTGTTCGGTTGATGTGGTTGTATAAAAGGGCAGCCGTGTGCAAGGCTCCTCTGTCGGTGCTGTTGCGCTCGATCACATCCAGTAGGAGGTCTTCAGCTGCTCGAAAACTTCGGACCCGGATCAGAAGCTGAGCCTGAAAATGAAGATAGAATTAAACGCTGTTGGCTGCTTTCTTTAATATTTTAAATCTTGAAAAGTATTTATTTGTTGCCTACGAATAGTTAAGAGGGAATGCAAATATGTTTACTGATATGAGAACAGATTTTTTACCTCTATATATACAGGACATACTCAGCAGTTATTGTAGCCACAAAGTCTCTACAAAACCAGAGATTTGACGTCTTTAGACACATTTCAAAAATATCGTTTGCCTAAACCTTGAAGATGTGAAAATGATGTCTTTTTCTTTTGTAAAGCTGTTCCGCTATCTGAATATTTTAATAGACTATAATGACTGAGTTAATCTTTTCTCCTGTATTTACTTCGCGAGAGTGTAAGTTCATTTTCTTTTCTTGCATGTGGAAATGTCTAGTGCTCTTACACACTTAGGTGGCGTTACGTTAGCAGCTTTTATTAACCAGAACTTTTCACCAATGTTCAGCTGCAAACCGAAACGCTCTTGAACGTATGGATAAAGCCGGAAGCATCTCCAATCGAATTTCGGCAGCTCCGCTGGAAATGTGCAAGGTTCTGATAGTCTGCTAACTGTCCTATGTTCCTGGACTTCGTTTTACCAGATTTAATAGCAATAATTAGCTTGAATACGTGCATTCAAGCTGCCTTCCTCTTCTTCATTTTCTCCTACGCGCTAGCTGCCCGCGCACCAGAGCTCCAGCGTCGTTCTTGGTCATGACACTCGGCCATGACAGCAAGAGCGCCCAGCGGCCGACAATGCTTCTGGTGGGCGGCACTGACTGCATCGCAGCGGCCGGTCCCGGCCACGCTGCGACTACGTTTGGGGATCTGGCTCTGTGTTTTCTGATGGGCGGTGTTGGCTACATCGAAGCGGTCGGTCCTGGAGACCTGCCCGGAGTGTTGTCTTTTTACCAGATTTAATAGCAATAATTATCTTGAATACGTGCATTCAAGCTGCCTTCCTTATATATATATATATATATATATATATATATATATATATATATATATATATATATATATATATATATATATATATATATATATATATATCCCTCGCTCTCCACAATGTGTATGACTTCAGTGCGTATTTGAAAGCTGCATTTATTTTTTTTTATTTTTCAAAGGCAAATAGCCAAAAATGAAGAAAAATTGTGACAATGAAACAGAAATGACCACTCATTTCTAGTCTAACGTTTGTCCCACGTAAAAATGAACTGCCGAAACTCTCCAACTGTTCCAGTATACTATCTGTTTAAAGCTTCACTTGCTTAGCTAAAATTTCTGCTGCCTGTCGTTCGCCACTCACATGGTGAACCTTGCTTTCATGGTGTTCCGGGAAGAGCCGATCGATTTCCTCAAACAGCTGCCTTGCTTCATCCAGGCGACCAGCGTTGACGTAGAACACAGCGAGATTGTCCATTACCTGCGGATCCGTCTCAACAGCAAGCGCCCTGTCCGTCAAAGAAGGCAAAGAAAGGTTATCAATGTCAGTGACGCTGTAGAAGGTCAGCCACTATACCCAGTTTCACGTATTGTATGCACGGTGTTGTTTAGCAGCAACTTATGTATGATGGTGCTTCTTCTGATGGATGCGCAAGTTCCTTGGAGTAGCGGCACCATCGCATATGTCATGGGCAGCCATGTGTTATGCAGGATAAAAAAATCACGCCATATCCACGAAGTGAATGATGATGAGTGGGCGAAGCTCGATCGTTTTCATCCATGGCAGAAAGAGAATGTGTGGTCTGGAACGCGCTTATACTTCATGGTCATCGTAATCGTTATCACGTGTAGTGGGTACAATCCACTATACTGTAACGCGCTTATACTTCATCGTTATCACGTGTAGTGCGTACATTCCACTATACTGCGTCATCGTCATCTTTATCGCGTGTAGTGGGTACATTCCATTATACTGGAACGCGCTTATACTTCATCGTTATCACGTCTAGTGGGTACATTCCACTATACTGCGTCATCATCTTTATCACGTGGAGTGGGTACATTCCACTACACGTGGCTACCTACCTACTACTACTACAACAACAACTACAGAGGAGGGACAGACCCACACCCTAAGGAGCTTCGCCCCTAAA
Source organism: Rhipicephalus appendiculatus (assembly GCA_030522465.1). Lineage (NCBI taxonomy): Eukaryota > Metazoa > Arthropoda > Arachnida > Ixodida > Ixodidae > Rhipicephalus > Rhipicephalus appendiculatus. The sequence continues at coordinate 26,494 of JALIZH010008753.1, read as the reverse complement.
AGCAATATTGTTGCAACATCGCTTCCCAGTGTTGTTGCAACAGTATTGCGTAGGAAGCCAAAACCAACTCTCGTGTCACCTATACTACGCGGCAGTATTGACGCGCGGAAAAAATTCGCTTCCATATATCCGTGACGTCATGCAAAGCTGGGCGTCCTTCATTCTCTCCTTCATTCACATGAGCAGCGCATATACCAGAGCGACGCCAGTGTTACCAGACTAAATACAAATCAAGCAATCTTGAGGACGCCAGTGACCGAGCACTGCCGCACTGGAGAATCCACTACTACTCAAAGAGATATAACTTGAAAGCGAGCTTCAGCACGCGGCTTGGCAATGACGCCACCAGGAAACATGACAATGAACTCCAAGGCAACAGGCAGCCAGCTTTGGAAAGCGAACTCAAACTCCGTGAAGCTATTCCACTCGCGTTTCCACCTCTGAAGTCATGGCCTCAACAAGTAGCCTTTGCAAAACACCGCGTGTTCCGAGACTGTTTGGTTTGCCATTGTTTTGAATCGATGCGCAACTGTAAAGCCCTGCAGTAGCTCGGCCCGCCGAAGACGGACAGAAGAGAAAGTAAGGATTGGATGGCATTGCACTATTCTATAGTTTTGTATAGCTCTGACGGCAATTGGGGCGTTATTGTTATTATAGATCAACATGTATCCCGGCTTTGTTTAGGTGACCGCTGCTGTCGCCCTGGTATAAAACGGACGCGAATAGAGTGAAGTTTGTTATTTAGCGTAGCTCTGCGCAACGAACTTGGTTATAAGCATAGTCCCGTAGATTACCTCTTGTAAAGGCTCTCGGCCTGCATATTGAGGTTCATGCTGCGAAGGCTTCTAGCTGCGTTGAGGAGTGCCACAGTGTGATTTTGCTGGATGTCGAGAGCTTGTTGATACTGCGTCATGGCTTCTTCAGCACGGCCTGCACGAAGCAGAGAATAACGTTATCCCAATGACTGCAAGAATTAGCGGTGTATAGCCGTAGTACCTGGCGCCTCTTCCGCGCCTTAATTGATCCTACGCAAACTCGAACAGAGACACAAAAGCATCTCCAACGGGCATTTCTCAGCTTCGATGGAGACACGGCAAAACTGGCACTTAAACTCCGAGACCAATATTTATGCACAAGGCAGGACCCCCGAGGGCCCGCGTACTCGTATGCAGGTGCCGAGAACGCGGAGCTGGATCAACTGTTCCAGTTACACGACCTGAAGGCGGCTCTATCGAAAATGAGGCGAGGAACGGCACCAGGAAGGGATAAAATCACAGTAAAGTTACTTGCCAACCTTCCCGATTCGGCCTACATAATTCTTCTTGCATACATCAACTCAATTTGGATCGGAGAAACGCCCCTCCCAATTGAGTGGAAGACCGCCCTGGTCACCTTCATACCCAAAGCGGGCAAAGCCATTAGCACGGACAACCTCCGCCCCATCTCCCTTACTTCTTGTGTGGGAAAATTAATGGAGACGATGGTGCGCGACAGGTTGTCCGAGTTTCTGGAAACCAAAAATGCATTTGCAGACACCATGTTCGGGTTCCGCCCACACCGGTCCGCGCAGGATGTCTTGCTTCAGCTCGATCGTGACATCCTCAATCCGGTCGAGTATCCCCAAAATGACAAAATTGTGCTCGCTTTGGATCTGAAGGGGGGCCTTTGATAACGTGACCCACGAAGTTATTCTAACCCATCTCTCACAGGTAGATTGCGGCCAACACACCTTCCACTATATTAAACAATTCCTCACTGACCGACAATCATACATACGGATTCAGGACTCTGAACATGGCCCTTACCAATTAGGCACGAGAGGGACCCCGCAGGGAGCCGTACTCTCGCCCCTCCTATTCAATCTGGCAATGTTAGGACTTCCCGCTCAGCTGGTGAAAGTCGAAGGCATACAGCATGCGCTGTATGCTGACGACATCACCATATGGGCGTCACACGGCTCGGCAGGAGACATGGAGGCCAACCTGCAGCAAGCGGCGGACATCGTTGACGACTATGCCCGTCGCTGCGGCCTTCAGTGCTCCCCGTCCAAATCGGAATTCGTGCACATACGTGCATCGCCAAAGTGCACCACCAAAATTGACCTCTCCCTTCACAGCGGCCCCGTACCCGAACGCGACGAAATCAGAGTATTGGGGCTCTTCATACACAAAAATCGCAGAGCAGAAACAACATTGGCCAAATTGCGTAAGGTGGGGGACCAGGTGGGTCGTATGGTCCGCCGGGTTTCCAACAAGCGCGGGGGGGTTACGATGCAAAGATGCCTTGCGGCTGGCTCACGCATTCGTAACCAGCCGTGTCCTGTATTCGGCTCCATATCTCCACCTGCGCAAGTTCGACGAGAATGCACTAGAAGTCATTCTCCGTAAAATCTACAAGCGCGCCCTCGACCTTCCGGTGAACACCTCCAACCAACGCCTTTTGGGCCTGGGTATGGTCAACACCTTCAAGGAACTACGAGAGGCGCACTTGACAAACCAATATACTAGGCTCTCTAATACCCCGTCGGGTCGCCGCCTCCTTGCCCGACTACACATCAATCACACAATACGCGCGGAAGAGCGCGTACGGATTCCGGAAGTTTGGAAACACTCCCTGCATGTGCGCCCTCTTCCGGCTAACATGACCCGAGACGCCCACAGTGGCCGACGCCTCGCACGGGCGGAAGCCTTGGCTCGCCACTACGGTAACAAATTCGGAGTATTCTACGTGGACGCCTCCGGCCCTCACCACGGGGGTTGGTACACGGCCGCGGTCATTCACCAAAACACCGCAGTAAACGGACTCACGTTCCGTGCACAAAACATTACGCACGCGGAGGAGATCGCTATCGCGTTAGCCGCCGCAGATCTGGACTCGAGGGTCATTATCACCGACTCAAAGGGTGCCTGCCGCAATATCGAACAGGGTTACATTCCGTACTTAGCATACAAAATTTTGCAAAACAGCCAGTACCTCGGTGCCCCTACGCACCGAACGGTCATTTGGGCTCCATCTCATACGGGCCTCGATGGTAATGAGGCGGCCGATGCCGCTGCCCGCGCGCTCACTCTCCGGGCACCATCCTCGTCCCCTTACGATTCGGACCTCGAACCCAAACCCGCTTACACATTTAAGGAGGTCACTCACTTTTATCAATTCGGGCATCAAATCTATCCCAAACCCTGTAAGGGCCTCACAAAGGCGGAGGAGCGGACCCTCCTTCGCCTTTACACCAAAACTTTATTGTGCCCGGCAATTCTAAAACACTTCAACCCCGCTTGCACGGGGATGTGCCCGCACTGTGGGGAAAATTCCTGTGACATTTTCCACATGGTGTGGGCGTGTCAAAAAACTCCCAACCTCACTCCTATACCCAACCCTTCCCGGGAGGACTGGGAGGCAGCCCTGCTCGGCTGCTCTGACCTGACGGCCCAACGGGTCTTGGTTGAGCGTGCCCGGGCCGCGGCCGACGCCAATGGGCTCCCGTAAGGGGGGTGCCCACCTAGTGTTTGTACGGGGCGGCCCCTTAAGGACCGCTCCCCACCCTCCCTGTACATAACTTAGAGAATTAAATGTTTTCCTCTTCCTCCTAGTTAAATGATAGTTGAAAAATCCTTGAACAAGGGACGTCGCTGAGCTCTCGCGACACCCCTTCTCAGAGGATCTTTTCATCTCTTCAATCCTCCATTTTCTCCTGAACTACTGCCTTGTTTGTATTTCCAATAGAACTTAGAAACGACAGAAAGGGGAAGGTGGAAGACTGTGATCAAAAAATTTACACCATCTTCCCAAAGGGAACCCTGATGGGATGCGAAGCAGCAGCGTTGCGCACGGGTGGCGTCACGGGTTGAACGGCGCTAACGCGGGTGCTACGGTGAGCGCTGGAAGATTCGTTTGAAGCGATGGCTGGCGTAGGTCTTGTCGTTGCGCGTCAGGCGGCAGCTGCGGGCGCTGCGGCGAGCTCGCGGCAGGCGAGGGAGAGAGTGACGTCAGCGCGCACTGCGAGGGGAGCGTGACGTCAACGCGCAGCTGCTGTGTGACCTACTTGGCACCGCTCCTACATCTGCGGCAAGGGGAGCGCGTTGCGGCGCGTTCGTATGGACGCACGGACGGAGTGACAGCGTTACACAGCCTAGTCAAAGAGCTGCTTCGCATCTAAAAAATTCGTAAACAGGAGTTGTGTGCTCGAGCCGACGTTTCGACAAGTAAACTTGTCTTCTTCCAGCCTTGAACTAGACAAGTCCACTTGTCGAGACGTTGACTCTAGCACACAACCCTTGTTTACGGATTTTTGCGTGGCAATATAAAACAAGCGGCAATAAACATTCCATATGAGTGCACCTCATGGCGCTTTAATATTGCTGCTTCTTAAAAATATATTACACTTAAATCATTAATAACACCTGATGACACGCAGGCTAGCAATATAAGCTCAGAATATTATAACATAAAACGCGTTCGGCCGTCAGATTACGCTCGTCTTGACGCCTATAAATTCAAGTGGAAGCACGGGAAACTTACTGAGCATTACTGTAGCGGTATTTGTTGGGTAAATCTGATTTGACATGGGGACAATTTGTCAGAAGAGTCACTAGTTAATGAAAAAGCTAACAACTAACCTTAAATGCATTCCGCGATTTTGTATCTAATATTTACAAGTCATTGTAAAGCCAGCCTCACCGTGGGACTGAAGGAATGTGCCGTAGTTGTTCCGCGCGTCGGCATTTTGGTCGTCGCTGCTTAACGCCATCTGGTGTAGCCTTTCGGCTTCAGCGAGGTCTCCCTTTTCGGCCACAAGAGCTGCAAGCGCGGAATACGCTTCGCAGAAATCGGGATCAAGCTCTACCGCGCGCTCCAGCAGGGTGCGGGCAACCTCCTTTTGGCCTTGTTTGCTGTACGTGAAAAAACAACGGACATCTTTTAGTTCCTTGGATACAAAGCAAATGCTTCGAGTAGGATAGATTTACTCGCATTTTAAGGCGAGTAATAAGTGAGTGCTTCATGGCAGAAGAATAACCTGCCGTGGTTGCCTACAGTGGTTATGTTGCTCGTCTGCTGACGCGAAGGTCGCAGGATTGAATCTCGTCCGCGGCGGCCGCACTTTGATGGAGATGAAAAGTTCGTGGCCCGCGTGCGTGAATTTCGGTGCACGTTAAAGAACCCGAGGGGCTCGAAATTTCCACTACAGTTTCCTCTCATAATCATGTTACGGTTTCGGGACCTAATACACGAACAATTTTAGATGCGAAGCAGCTATTTGACTAGGCTGTGTAACGCTGTCCCTCCGTGCGTACGGACGAACGCGCCGCAACGCGCTCCCCTCATCGCAAGTGTTGGAGCGGTGCCAAGTAGGTCACGCCGCAGCTGCCGGCTGCTCCGCCCACTCGCAACACCTCTGACCCGCCTCCCGTGTCTTTGCGTTTCAAACAAACGTTTACTCGAGTAAACGCTACACCGAGTTTCCCTTCAAACCGTTCTTCCAGCAGCCGCGTCGACGCCCCTTTCAACCGGGTCAACGCCTTGCGCACCGCTGCTGCTTCGCATCCCATCAGGGTTCCCTTCGGGGAGATGGTCCAATTTTTGTGTTATTATCGAGACAGAATATTATAGCGGTAATATATCATCAATAAAAGATTGCGGTTCAGGACCCATGGTGAAAGATTACTCCGGCTTCTCTATAGACCGATTGGAAGCATGCAGGTTAGCTCCAGCCGCTTTAAATACTTGATTTTGGTTTATGCCTTACAATGTGTTAGGCACGCGCTAAAAGGTAAATTCGCACTAACATTAAAGTTTACGAGAAACGGAAAGAATCCGCCACAATTGGCAAGAATATGCACCTGGCGTTAATTATTTATTTATTTATTTATTTATTTATTTATTTATTTATTTATTTATTTATTTATTTATCTATCTATTTATTTATTTATTTGCTACCGAGAAAAAAAACTGCTGCTCCACAGTGCAGCAGTTTTCATAACTGCTATCACACGAGAGGCAGATACAGGAGATAACATAAAGGCGGGGCTTCTTTCGTGATGCCAAACAAACGAGCGCTAAGACACAGGGACATAAACAAGAGGCACGCAGGACAGGCGCTTAACAATCAACTCACGTTTGCTGAAAAAACATGAAAATTCATAACGGCAACATCATCATCGGTTTCGCATCAAGTATAAACAAACTTGCCCAAATACATGTCTTGCTAAGCCTTCTTTCGTGACACCGACCAATTGCCTAAGTGGTTAAAAGAACGGGATTTTCCGAGATATGTCGGCTGAAACAAAGAATCTCGTGACTTAAAATTACTGCACGTCACCTCCGTGTCCTGACAAGCGATGAACGATGGGACTCTCGCGACCCTTGGTGGCCGCGCTTTTCTGCCGATGCCTTGGATGTATACCTCAACACCCGATATATGTGGAGCTTCCCATCGCGTTTAGAAAACACACGATGGGAAGCGTTATAAGCTGGGAAGTGGAAAAACGCCTGTACTTACGACTGCATACGGTAAGCGTGTGTCCACGGTTTAGGTGCTATCGGGTTTACCGTTCACTCAAACAAAAGCAAGCACTGTAGTGATAACATGAACGGCTAGAATGTTACGAAGACCACTAATATTGCTTTTTGTGCGAAACGCTCGTTAGCCTCTGTCCAGAAATCAGTTAGTCGTAATGAAGTTCAGATTTCTTATTTCTTATTTTAATGCACATATACACAAATATACGACCATATATGTGTAACTTTTTCTGCACGAGCAAACTTACAAAGCACTTTAAACGTACATTTCACTTGGACACTTTTTTAACAAAGACGCAGATGCGAGTTTCGGTTTAGTATATGAGTGCACTGCTCTCATGCTCTCAAGATACCGAGAAAGTGCCAAATGCTGGCAAAATAATTGAGCTGTTATTGTTAACCTTACATATACCAACACACTTTTTCTCAAGCCGGTAAGGGTTTGATTGCGACCTGCTGTTAATAATATGCGGTTCTCCTTCTCACGAACGCGGTTATCAAGGTCTACTTGGCTATGATAACTGCACTGCTGCACTGCTTCCAAAGTGGGAGAGTTACACGTACCTGTAGATATTGGCGAGGTTAAAGTGAGCCCCTGGGTGGTTTGGATTGACGTGCAAGGCGTACCGGAAGTGACGTTCTGATTCCTCGGCCGACGTCAGCACAGTTCCCAAGTTATTGTGCGCGCTGGCGTGATCTGGCCACAGCCTGCGTAAAGCATCAGCGACAGTTGTAAGTCTACCCTGTTGAATTATGTGTAGTGACGCATTTTTTTCCTTTGTATCTTACAATAAAAAGTTAACGACAACGTCAGCACAAAGGAAACCCTCAGTATCAAGAACAAAAGGCAATACTTTTGTCGTTTGTTTGGGCCTGAAGTAGCGTATGTAATGCGCTGCCCTACAGAGAATTAGCGGTCAAAGACCACATTTTAATGCGACAGCGTAAAAGAGCTCCTTCCGCAAAAATTCTGGTATCGGCGTCGGCGTTGTTGTGTGTGAGCGAAAAATCATCATCTAGTCCGTGACGGAAAAACCGAGGAAGATGCTAATAAAACAAATAATGAAAATGTGCCGTTCACCGAAAATCAGACACAGACCGTCTGCGTGGCAAGCGGGTGTTATACCACAAAGCCACGGCATTGCTTTAAACTGCATGGACAAAAAAAAAAAAAAAAAAGAACACTATATGAATGTCATGCAGGGCAAAGAAATTAAATAAATAATGAAAAAAAACTTCCTTTCGCGCCAGAACCGAACCGAGGCCGTCGTGGCAAGCATGAGTGCTAACAAAGAGCTACGCTATTGATTGAAACTGCTTCGGAAAAAAATCACGCCATATCCACGAAGTAAATGATGATGAGTAGGCGAAGCTCGATCGTTTTCATCCATGGCAGAAAGAGAATGTGTGGTCTGGAACGCGCTTATACTTCATGGTCATCAGCGTCATCGTCATCGTTATCACGTGTAGTGGGTACATTCCACTACACTGGAACGCGCTTATTCTTCATGGTCATCAGGCGTCATCGTCATCTTTATCACGTGTAGTGCGTACATTCTACTATACTGGAACGCGCTTATACTTCATCGTTATCACGTGTAATGGGTACATTCCACTATACTGCGTCATCGTCATCTTTATCACGTGGAGTGGGTACATTCCACTACACGTGGCTACCTACTACTACTACAGAGGAGGGACAGACCCACACCCTAAGGAGCTTCGCCCCTAAAAACTCTACATGAATGTGACGTAATGGAAGGAATCTTCTTAACGCATGTAAGATTGCGTGGCAGAAGCGTAGAATCGCGCCAGGCGTCAAAACATATGAATTGCAGCGAGTGGGTGTTTTAAAGGCCCACCCATTACAAAGTGCTCAGACATATTTAATCATCATCAGCTGCAAAAGCATCAAAAAAGGGAGCCGCTGCGGTGGTTCGCGTGTTGCCTTACGGACGCGTTTGTGGGCCCTTCGCTGATTCGCAATATGAAGAATTATGGCGTAGTGCGCACTTAACAACTGTACTTGCAGTAGGTATTCTAGGATAGCTTGAAAGAGCCAATGTTACACTCACAGTCGTTCGTTTCCATTCGGCATGGTTGCGCCATGCACCGAGATCCAAAGCGAGGCTAGCAGTTGAGAAGGCGATGCGCACGACGCCTGATTACGCTATCGCGTTCTACTTTTGATCGCGAACCTCAAGCGAGCTCCAAGCTTTTTCTTTAACTCTTGATTTTTTTTTTCGGGTGAACTCGTTTCGTTCACGCGACGATGCCCGGATGTTCTTGTATAAGTACCCGCATAATCTCGTTTGAAAGGCCGGATGGACTTATTTGAGTGCCCGGATAATGGCGTTGCATTTCGGCTCAATATCTCTTGAAGAAGGCTGCCTTCAAGGGGAGATAAAAATTTCAAGCATCTTAAACCAATAAATAAATAAATAACAAAGAAAGAAAGAGTCAGGACAATGACTATTGCATATCAGAAGCGATGAGCAAAAATTACAGAAACAAGAAACTTACTTGATGGCCAGCCCATAGTGCTTGATAGCCAAGTCAGCGTTGCCTATGTCCTTTTGCAAATTGGCGTAATTGTAGTGAATCTTTGCGTTTCCCGGAAGGTCCCTAATTCCCGACCTGGAATAAACACGATGCATTTCTCACCTCATGTACACATATTCGACATAAGAGAGAGGAAGTTACATCGACTCTTGTTCTACATATTAAGACATAGATTGTAAAACAAACTTAAACTACAGGCGAAAACAAAACACGAATTTAACTCACTCGAACAGGGCCTCCCTGGATGCCCAGTCGGCGTTGCGGTTCCAGGTGCGCGCTGCGAAGAGCAGCACTAGAATGAAGCAGAGGCTCGTGGTGCACCACCGGAGCACTCGAGAGCTCCGCATGTGGAGGCGGAACAGCCCTTCAGCCACCAGTAGAGTGACGCCGATGCTGGAATGAGGGGCATTGGAGTGCAGCGAAATCAGTATGAAATTGTTGAACGGTAGATTATATTAAAAAAGCACGAAATTACTGCAGCAAGGAAATGAAAAAAAAAACAATAGTTTTGTCGTGTTTAATGAGCCTCAGAAGATAAGGAACACGTATTTATATCCATCAAAACGTACTTCCTTGCTTGAAAAAACGAGCGCAGTGCGAAAAAAATAAAAGCTCTAAGAGCGCTGCACAAAATTGAAAAAAAAAAGCTCTAACAGAAATGACAAACTTCATGGTAATAAATATGCATTAATGCAAGAGAGACGCAGCTGTCAAAGAAAAAAAAATAAACAAATAACTAATATGAAGATGAAAAATAGTGGTGCATTTTTGTCAAGTTGCTAAATGAATAATCGACGCCGTGAGTGATTTTTCGTTAAAAATACGGACGAAACATTCGAGAGATTGGAACTGAAAAGCAGCCAGAAAAATTAGCGGTTCCAAACTTATGTGCTGTGGAATAAAGGACTCATGCTGAAAGAGTTTGTGAAGACATACGCACACACACATGCGAAAAATTCTGAGCTAAATACCGGGTGATTTCATCGGCAGGCCGAAGTCTGCCATTGTTCGCGACTGCAAACTGCCACCTTCACGCTCAACCCAATGTTAATTCTCTACCCAATGTGAAGTCTATCATGCAGTCATCCCCATAGAGGACGTTTTTCGGTTTCTAGAAGCCACAGGTCTTGTAAACAAACTCTAAACGAAGGTTGGGTTTCGTGCTCTTTACATTACTTTCTCATTAAAAATCACCTAGTGTCTGGCGCATCATAGCCATTACTGCTTTCGCACCATAAAACCCAACATAACAAAATAAGCATTTACACGATGAATAAAACCCCGTGGAAAAGTCCCGATAAGAGAAAAGCAATCACGCGATGGATCATTGCCATAAGCGTATAACTTACTGCAGCAAGTACACAACATTGAGAAAAATTACCTCCGCAGCTATGTGCGAAAGAATAAAAATAAAAAAGTAATCAGAGCGATGACACTGCACGACCATTTTGGCCGATTGCTGGAGCAGGGATGGAATTACGTGAGGATTCGCAGCGTGCATTAACAAGTTTTTTTTAGGCGCCTCATGCAGGATAACGAGAAAAAAAGTTGGATAAAATGGTTCTCAGAACAAACATTGCTATCATCGTTGTCTTTGATAAAAAATCTGTATAAAATCAGTTGTGCTTATGAGTACACAACAGATGCCCGCAATGCTGAGTAAGCATGTTACTTATGATAAAATACAAACTAACATGTACGCAGGTGGTTCAAGTTATAATGCATCAACATGCAGCCGCGGAATAGCATTCAGCGCCGTTTCGTGCTGTGTGAAACAAAAAGAGTCTGCCGGATATTCTTGTTCATGTTGATTCAGCTCACTTAGTTTAACTCAGAGCGACCGAAAGGTGTAAGAAAACATTAGAACATGGCCGCAATACAGTGCTTCACACGATATCTGTGCAACTCAGGAATATCTTTCAGCACACGTGCTCTAGTTCTGAATGTAGAGGCGTCGCATCTTGGTACAGCACATGTTTTAAAGGAGGAGACCCTCTTGTAGACCACAAATAGCATTTGAAGCTAGGTTTGACAAGGGAAAAGCTAAGTTCACCATTTTATTGCATAAGCAGTGGTGCGTAAACATGCACTAAAAAGTGCAGGAATATTCTGAGAGAACAGTCCATTCGCCCACTAACGTTAGCGAATGAAATTGTCACAGTTTCACGCGAAACGCAGAGCACTCACAGTGATAAAACCGCATCAGAACAGTGATGCGGAGTGAAGATCGTTGCTTCATCAGCCTCTTATACCGAAGCAAACATTCCCACGTTACTTAATTTGCAATAATTGACCAGCCATGCCAAGCTCTAAACTCGCTATTCCGCACAAGTGTGATATGACAACAGCGCAGAGTTTGAACGGTTCAATAAGCTTTCCCCAGAACGGTGAGCATTGCGAAGTTGCCTGTAAAGGGTGCTTTGTTCAGCCATGACCGTTAATGTGGCAAAGCTATCTTCCGTGGGAATGCCGTTTTTGTATGGTAGTACAAGAAACAAAGGAAATGGGCACCGGTGATATAAATATGCACTGCACATGAAATGAGGCGAATACCAGATTTATAGGCTTTCGTAACCTACTTTTTTTTCTAATTTTTGTTTATATGTTTGGTAATTATTAACGACCTTCTCAAGTGACGAGCGGTCGAATTCTTCACAGTAATTTAAGTACGGTAACGACGTTAAAAATCAAGCCGTTTGTATGAAAACCTTATGTTAACTTCTTTTTTTTCTAAAAAGCGCCAATTTTCGCAATTGAATTTGTTGTTAAAAGTTCTCTTTCACGAATTCTATTCGATCAAACCATTGCGCTTTCTGAACACTTTTTTTCATCCACACTCATAGACATATTTGCTACATCTGTCATTTCCGCTATTTTGAAGCAAGCCTGTTTAAAAAAACTAACGCGTACCTGGGAATGTAGAGGACTCTCTCGGCTACGACGAAGCCCACGGTCACGAAGAGGTTGGACGCCGGAAGGAAAGGCAGCACTGTCAGGAGCAGGGGCACTAGTAGTCCCAGTGAAGGTTCGCGCAGTTGCTCGACATTGTTGAGACAGCAGTGCTCTCTCGATCCACTGCCAGTCTTCATGCGACATATCAAACGGTACCCTGTCGTTTAAAATTCTCGCCACAAACTAGTGCTCTGCTGTGGACTGCAGTTCCAAACAGTCTATCCGACTCCAGCAAGTTTCACCTGTAGAGAAACTCATAATTTCATGTACACGCGTGCGAATGACGAATGTTAGGGAACACTTCAAATGATAGAAAACTGAACTATTTCTTAAGTTACAAAATTAAGAAAAATGAACCATGCAAACACGAGCAAAAGAGAGCTAGCAGGCGTTTGTGTTCCCTTGTATCTGTGTTTGCCCATCACCTTCGTGTATGATGGATACGTGCGCTTTTAAATTCATTTTCGCGTCAGCTACCAAAGATGTCCCTGCGTTTCTTTTATGACGAGCAAGCATGCTAGCAGTACATACTGGTGAATCTTCCTTCATTAATAGCTCACTTTTTACTATATGTATAATAGGAACCGAATATTATAATAATTTAATGCGCTTCACGGTATAGGGAATAAAAGAGCACAAAACATGGTATTACAAAGGTTTGCATCTTCTCAAATTCAGGCTGCCAGTCGTCCATCTTTATTACTATTTTTCTCGTGACAGGCTGCTGAATCTGTCTCTGTGCTTGCGCTGTTTAACGCCAATCAAATGAAATTTCTGGCGAGTCAGAAGAAATGAAGGCAGGTTACTGACCGACTGAGTGTAATTAACGCCAACCTTTCCGTAAAGCGACGGGTGGTTTCAGTATTCGATATTCGAATGTTTTCGACGTGCTTGCGGAACAAATACCACTGCACTAAACTCTTTGTGCGCCGAAATATAGACCGACTGCGTCGTCTTAGGATCACTGTGACCAACACGCGAAAGGAGCGTTCTCACTGCTCAAGAGAACGGGAAAAGAATAACCTGTGTGATCGCTGATTTCTTCATGCGTGCAGGATCAAAAACTCACGGGGTTCCTTACGCATTCACTTAAGACAACTCGAAGGCGAAATCCTTTTTTTTTTTTCTCAGTCGATGTACTGATCATGCCCCACCACCCTTTGAAAGCTTTCTGCACCTAACGTGGTTTCGCACGGCCTCAAAGTTCGGAGGCATCTTATCTGGTTTTCAATTGCCTCCGTGATCAGACCACCTTTCACCAAGCTACGATGTCATATGATGACGTCAAACTGACGTCACAAATTTGGCAATCTGTGACGTGATCGAGTCGTCATCACGTGACGATTTTTTTCCATCACTCGTTCCTGACGCCGCGGAATGCCGTCGGTCAAATTTCGCGTTTCGTGGGGCATTTAGGACTTTCGCCTTAAAACAACGAAACGTAATTGCAACTCACGCTGTATTTACTGTTCGATGTGGTCAAGGCCCGCCAGCCGAGAGCCAATAGCGAGGTGAGCATCGCCAGTGTAGCCAAATTTCTGGAGTCAAATGGTGACGTCACGAGAGGTATACTGCCCATCTGCCAATCGTATGACAGGGTACATGGGCACAACACGAGCCAGGCGTTGAAGGCGCACAGGTAGCTGTAAGTCAGCAACCTATAATGAAGCAACGGATAATAATGAAGATGGGTGGTGATCAACACGCATCTGCAAGATTTGTTAAATAAATGAGGCTACAGATTCTCACTTTCGCTATGCTGCGAATGTGTTCTGTTGTTGTTTTTTAAGTCATTTCTGTCCATGTCGGATTTGATTTAAGAGCCGAGAAATGGGCTTGGGTTGAATTTTTATTCCTGCAGCCAATCGTAACAATTGAAACGCAAGCAATTTATTGTGAGAACACTATGATATAAAACGTTGAGAGAAACGATAAGAGCTGCAGCGCAGTATAAATTAATAATTTAGGGAATATAGTTTCCCGTTAACTGTGTAGTTAATAACGCCACAAGAAAAGAATTTGCAATAGTTCTTCCTTCGTGACCAGCACTTTTTCGAGCTCATTCGCTTGCCTAGCCAAAGTTTTCGTCAGTTCTTTATGTCTTTTGAAAATGAATGTTCACTATACGGGACTTTACAATGAAATGAAGAGACTACATTCAATAGATTTAATAATAAAGAGGTTGAGGTAATTGTAATCTTGTTCCGTTCTTAATTTCCGAACTTACCTCTTGGGACCAATAGTGAACTATATCTCAAAAATAAGTTCCTCCCTTAAATTTATGGTTGATGGATTGAAGCAAGCGATAGACGATTGATAGCCCGCCTGTCATACGCAACCGGGATGTGCGTTCCAATAGCAGAACGCTGAAGAACTAGCTCGAACATTTTGCTTGTTGAAGAGCTGTCTAGCCGTTAATGTAACGAAAAGTTCAAAGCCATTAATGTATTAACGCCATAAGGTTAAAGAGCTCGTTTCGCGGAAATGCCGATTTCGGTGTCGGCGGCGTCTTTGGTTGTGAGCGAAAAATCAGCGTTGTCCGCGAGCGCAAGAGCGAAGTAGAAGCAAATAAAGCAGTAATAAAGAAACTTTGGTTCGGATGGTACCGTACATTTGAACCTGCAACCCCTTCCTCTGTAACGCGATGCGTCTAACGCATCTGTAACGTGATGCGCCACGCCACATGCATGGAAATTTAAACCAGAGGGCGTCCGCACTTGGCTTTACTTGCGGAACGATTTAGGTCTCCAGCGAGATGCAAAGCCAGGCTAGCGATTGGGAAGGTGAAAAGAACGGGGTTCTTTTCACCTTTTCACCTATCGCAGTCTGCTCTTCAAAGCGAAGCGCAAGAGTCCTCCAAGGATTTCTTCTATAGAAACCGCATGTTTTAAGATATTGTGGTAGTACTATCACGCGTATTTTATTGATATGCTCACCTGGTTGTGCGCAGTGGCGAGAAGGAGGCAGGGTTGTCCATTTCGGAAAATTCTGGAAAGCTTCCTTGTAGAATCCACAGCCTGAAGCATAGGAGCAATATTGTCTGTAGATGAAAAATATGGACAACAAGTTAACACGATAAACGTTATTGGCATGTGTTTTTTACCTTAGTTAATGGTGGTGATTGCGTCGAGAACGTCATCGCTTTGATGATTTTATGCAAGAAAACGATTCATATCCACTCAACAGCAGCGCATAGCGATAAACTAAACACTTTTTTTCAAAATGAAAAGGCTGGCAGTTCGGAAGAACAATAATTTCATGATCTTGAAGGATCAAACAGTTTCTTGGCGGGAAAGTAGCGTGTTTGGCTTAAAAGGCAGAAATCGTGGCTATGCTAGCAGAAACTACTTTTTATTATTTAGTCGAAAGCCTTAGACGTCTCATCAAACGCGAAAATTGAACGTCGGCGTCAGCACCACCGAGGACAAGATCATCATCATAACGTGGTGACGTCACAGGTTGCCAAAATTCGTGAGGTCACTTTGATCTCATCATGACGTCAGATGACTTGGGGATCATGGAGGCCGTGCATCAGCGGGTTACCTGCGCACAAATGGTGATGCAAGGCGTCACCAGATGTGCGAGGTGCAGTGCCTCCTATTTTGGAGGCGGTACGAAACCACTTTATGTGAAGAAAGCCTTCGGGAGGGGGGAGGCTAAGTATATCGATTGAGAAGAAAAAGATGATCGGTTTCGCCTTCGAATTGCTTTAGGCTAATACATCAGGGATCATGTGAGCTTCTTGCGATATAGCCTTGCCCTAAAGGCATATTACATGGTCTCTGTGTGTGTATTAGATGTGTGTCATAAGACCGATAGTTTGTATGTAGTAAAGCATTGTCTAGCGGAATCCATTATCGTGTATCCAGCGGTCATAGCTGGTAATGTCATTGTAGCGAAGGCACTCTTGCAGGAGGCGGTGGGAGCTTTCCGATTGTAACCCTTGACATATATATATATGAGATAATATGCGTCTACTTGCATCGCTGAAAAGAGCAGTATGGACACACAGAACCCAGTGATATATGCGACCAGTTTCCATGTTGAGATGACAGGCACCCTCGTATGTTATTCTCAGTTGTAACTGCGTTCCCACCTAAATGATTGTATGGTGTCGCTTGGAAAGACCGTTAACCGTTCTTCCGGTTTCCGGGCTCTTGAACTGCACTTCTTATTTCGACAGCATTGCATTCTTTCTACGCAATACGCTTACAGAGATTGCTGCTATGCGGTATGCTCATTTTTCCTGCCCAGCGGAACAAAAAAATGGCGTCATCACCGGTACTGGCCGTCGCGGATAACAAAATAAAAAAGCGTGTACATCCTACTCAATGCGAGTAGCCAAACATCGTTCCCGAACTCGAGGCGAACAACATACGCCAAAACACGGGAGATGATTGCGAGCGAGCGTCGGGGACGGGACGAGTGCTCCACTCTGAGTATTGTGATGCCATCACGCCATCTCACGACTTCCGAAAGTGATTATGCATCACGCCCGCATATGGGACATGCGAGAAAAAGAAAACAGCTCGCCGATCACACAAACGCGGACACGCCACAACTCATCAAAGGAAGCACGAAGAAGAAAAAAAATAGTCGCTGTTTCGCTTTGTTCCATCACTCCCATCAACACACGAGAGCCCGATCGATCTGAAACGAGGCGCACACTAATTTGCATCCGGTACTGAACCACGTCATCTATCCACCAACACTCGCTTGCTTACAAAAGCATGGAGGCCAGCAACGCGAAAAAATATATGGGATACGTACTGTCACGGACGTTAGTTTCTCTGTACTTCGCTACCGGTGGTGACATTTCTCAGCGCGTATAGACGACACCGTGCAGAGAGCTACGAGAATGATATGAGTCTATGCGCGTCCCGAATGAATTGTCATATTGGGTTTTCGTATGTGCGTCTGGGTTACCTTAGAAGTGCAGAACGCGTTGAAAAGGAGTCCTGGGAACGAAAGGCTAGATATAGCCGCGAAGCCAGTTTCACCCAATCAATAACTTCTTGCATTTACAATACGTGCCCCAATGAGAAAGATGGCACGTGCAGTAAAAAAAGTATCCAGTATCCAACGTATGCAGCACGATGCTATCGGCATTTCCCACCGTAAAACAATGCGAGAGAGTTAGAAAGGCTCGCATTTCCATCTGGCTGAGCTGTTGCAGTCGATTACCTCTTCGAGAGCACTTGTCGATTCAGCAGGCGAACTGCACATAAGTGCGTTCCGTCTCGAGACGGCGACAAGACCTTTCCGTCGATGATAGTCTCGGGCGGCGCACCATGAACTATAATACATCAACTTTACGATTTCTTTTCATTCTTTCGTGTTTTTTTTTCTCCTCAAATATGTTATGTTGAGATGAAACCCAGGTTTTTTAGATGAATTTTACAGTCGTCATGGCCTAACTTCAGCATCAAAGTTGATACCAGACTGTTCTAAGACCAGACTGGTTTTACCATTTTTTTTACTTTGATTGGTGCGTCCAAGGACTTCGAAAATACAGGGATGGTCATTTGCTCATGTCGCATACTACGGGTAATAGTACACCAGTCTACGCAAAAACTAGACATAGGCAAACGTATGCGGGGATGCCTGGCCTCTCTTCTAAATTTGCAGCACTTCAGTGAATCTGTCGGTTATTTAAATGTATAAAACTTTCAAGTTTTCAAGTTTTAAAGAAAAAAGAACTTAAGGGTTCTTCCTTCAACACTTCAAATGTGCGTTAACAAGTTTAAGCATCACTACAAGACTACAGATGTTCAGCTGTCTACGACTGTAAAATCTATACCACGTTTCTTTTCTTTTTTCTCTTTTTCTTTTTTGTTTTGACAGCTCACACTTTTCAGCAGGCCTTTTAGCGCAGGTATATGAGAAGCAATTATTCACTTACCAATGTCGCGAGCCCGACAAGCTCGCGATCAGTGATGCATCGATAGGCAATATGTCGTACGCAGTGGCTGCAGAACGGCCTGAAAATTAGAGACACTTATGTTTTGAAGGTGTTCTAAGCTGTGCTTGTAAATAACGTATGTAAACGCTTTGCTTTTTTGTTTTTCTGAAGAAATATGAAATGACGCTGGAATACTGGACAGCGTGAGAACTATGTACTGACTAAACCGCTGTTTGATTCCGCGTTATAGAGGAAGAGGAATAAACTTTGTTCAGGACCAGCAATAAAAATTATTTTAAAGCTTTCAGTGCTGTTTTGGCATCGTGGTAGCTATATTCTCAGGTGGAAAATGGCAACCGACACTAATTTCTCGGAAGAAAGCGGTGAAAACGCTGTTCTCAACTTTTCTCACCTTCAGAACGCTGTCTAAACGCGCTGTTTCATTCAGTTCCAAATAGCCAGCCCAGCCCAGCAGACTTCTGCATTCCGCTGGAGGCTGTTCTTGACCTACTTCATCCGTAAAGACTTTTGAACTACTTCATCCGTAAAGACTTTTTCAGTTAAGTAGCACTGAGCTTTGAAAGCTTGATTGAACGCACAAGTTTCTTAAGTAACTTAGAACGAATTCTGCCGAGTGCTTTTGCAGAGCTTTAAAAACCGTAATTAAGCGTGTATGTTTCATGCTTCGGAATTGCCTCAACAAGTTAGCACATTATCGTATCTGCTCTGTGCTGAGAGAACGCACTGAGGGGAAGTTTTGTTTTAAGTAACGACAAGACGAAAAAGAACTTACCATCTTCGTCGGTGAGCTTTATGACATTTTGCCTGTTGTTCAGGGTACGTAGAATCAAATACTATTGTGCGTATCCTGAGTGCCATGCACAGTGGCAGCACTGTGATGCCTTGCTCCTTGGAGAGCAGTGCACCTATGGACAGTAGACCACAGGTTGCGAGCCACATCGACCTTGTACGACCTCCTTTGACATCTCTGGAATGTTGGTAGCTGTTCCGAAGAAAGCGAAGAAAAAGTTAGAAGGCACATGCCTTAGTAGCCTTCAACTCTGCTCATTCATATCCGTTGGCTGCAAAAGCACGAGACTGTCATAATATTCTTAGCACTCTGTCCATGTGCAGGATTAATAATAATTCTTGAGGTTTAACGTCCAAAAACCAATATATGATGATCAGGGACGCCGGAGTGATGGCTGCGGTAATTTTGATCACCTTCTTTATCGTGCACCTAAATCTAAGTACACGAGCCTCAAGCATGTTCGCCTCCATCGAAAATGCAGCCGCCGTGGCGAGGATTCGATCCCGCGACCTTCGGTTCAGCAGTCGTACACATTAACCACTAGACCACTGTGGCGGGTTGTCCACATGCAAATTGTCACGAGAAGTTCATGGGAAAACGAAACTACTTTGCATATGACATTTCAAATTTGACACCTGGTTTAATCTAACAACATCGATACATTAATAACACAGTAGAAGTGTTCTATTCATGGCAAGAATAGCAATGTAAACGCCGTACAGACTGCGAGCGCTGTGTATGTCTGTTATATATCTCTCGCTTTGTCCCGTCTTGGATGCGCTAGACGTTTCGTGCGAGTGAACACTGTCTTGTTCAAGGTGTTGAGGAATTAAGAGTGAAGTTTGCTAAAGTACGTTATATTAGAATTTTTTCCAGAAATGCGTTAAAGGTTAATGGTAGTCTTAATTTCTATAGGGGCACCCTTGATACCACGAAGCATCAACATCGGTACCAACGTGCCGTTGATGTTCATGGCCACTTTTCTTTCGTGGAGAAATGGCACGCTCCGCTGTATTTCGGTTTTAGCGTATTAAGACCGTCAGGTTTCTCTCTTTTCACAAGCGCAAAGCAACCACGCTAATATTTAGCCTAAACCTCTCAGTTTCCATCTCTCTCTTTTGAAAACAGCACAAAAAGGGAAAGGCCTACTAACAACGTCATTTCAAAACGCTCATAGCTCACATTTTACCGAAAAGTGCAGTCTCTTTTTTCGAAATCCAAAGCTTGCCTTCTGAATTAAGGGGTTCATTAGGCCCGGCCGCTGCACTCTACTCACGCAAGGTACGGTTCCTAGTAAATCTTGAGTTTTCCCGCGGAACGTTTATCCGAACAAATTGTACTTTACATAAGAAGCGTGCGCTACTGCGCGAAACTGCAACGTTAGCATCTGCCACCAGTTAACAAGAGGCAGCGTGCACCTGCGCCACTTTTATTTTTGCGGAGGTGTTCTAAAAGAACCTTTTCTGCACACCAGCAACAACGTATCAGCTAATTGCGCTCCGAACATTCAGCGCGCCTCTAATGCCACGCTTGGTGGAAGGCAATGCCTAGTAGAGCACGTTGCGATCCAAAACGCGTCAGGCAGCAACTGAAGACGACCGGTTCCAAGCGTCTTCATGTAAACTTTAATATAAACGCTCTCGGTTTTCTTCTCTTTTTTTTTTTTTGCCTTACTCGTTTATTGGCAGCTGAAACGAACACTGGCTTGGCGGTTTTTTGACG
Organism: Rhipicephalus appendiculatus; assembly: GCA_030522465.1. NCBI lineage: Eukaryota > Metazoa > Arthropoda > Arachnida > Ixodida > Ixodidae > Rhipicephalus > Rhipicephalus appendiculatus. Next base: position 6,026 of record JALIZH010008753.1, on the reverse strand, counting down.
CAATGTTAGAGCTAAGCGTTTCATCCGATCCGGCTGAGAGAACACAGAAACAAAGTGAAAAGTGTGGCACAACTGGCGGTGTTTTAGCATTTCACTGCAAAACGTGCGCATGCCACCCACCCCTAGAAAACAGGGTCATTCTTGAAGGAAGTAAGATGGCTTCTGTAAGGTTGTCACTAGAAATCAATCGCATAGTTTGTGCCGGTGAGCACTATATTCGGAAAGCAAGCCGTCTCTGTCATTTTACAATAAAGAAGTTCAATATGCTTCAGAATAGTGAATTGTTGGGCTAGTTGGTTCGACTTTTGGCATATGAGAGCGAAGGCTTGGAATGAAAGAAAGACCACTTAGAAGAAAAGACGTGAGTGTCTTTTCTTCTAAGTGGTCTGTCTTTCGTTCCAAGCCTTCGCTCTCATATGCCAAAAGTTGAATATTTACGCGTGCCCTATAAAAATTAATTTCGGTTTATAATATATAATTTGTTTTCTTCAGGATTGTTGGATAACATTGAAGGCCCTACCTATGTGCCATGACTTGCACAACGAAAAGATGTCATCACTGTCGTGTGCTATTTAAGTTGATCTGCAAGGCAGCCTCTCCACGATGGACATTGTCATGACGAGGCAACACAGTCAACGAAATTGCTGTCAGAGTCGCTGGACAATTCGCGCATCGTTCTTTAGACGTACCAGATGCTACAGACAAAAGAGCTGCTGCTATTACGTCACGAGTTTTTGTCCCCACGTGACTTAGACGTACGTGACACTGTGCTGACACATCACTGGGAATCCCTAATCACAGTGAAACACCCTCGATATAGAAACCAACAGTGGTTTTTAAGGCAGCTGAATTAGACATATATTCAATGCGTTCCGAGGCGCCACGATCTCTCTTTACGGTTGTCGACACCAGTGTCTTCTTTTAGAGCAACAGTACCAAAACTTCTGAAATTCATGTCAGAACTCCAACTTCCGTAAATCAGCAGATTCTCAAGCCCCGAGAAACAGACAGGCTTTTTAAATTTTCTTTGTCGTTTAAAACAACACGCACATTATATCATGGCACGGTATAGCATCACAGTATCGGGCGCGTTGCACGCAATATTCTCATTCGTACAACTGCACGACCACTGGCCGCTTATACGCATCCTTACCAGTGGTAGCAGAGGAAAGACAGCAGAAAGAAGAGGCAGCACAGCACTTCGGCACGGCCCACAATACTCGACACCTGCGCCAGGGTGACATATGGAATTAATCAAGGTGTATATAGGAGTTCTCAGTGTCAAAATAATCCCACTGTAACAGACAAACTGGACCTCTAGTCTTAGTTTGGGTTATAAGTATTCATGATTTTGGTACTTGGCCAAAAAGGAAATACGAAGTGTTAGCTAGCACGAAAGGTAAATATTCGACATAGCCAGCATACAAAATATCTCAACTGCATAAGTTTCGTATCTTCCTTAACCAGCGGCTCTGTAATGGCGCGATGCAATAAAGTTGTTTAGTCAGGGAACGCGCGAGCTTTGTTACCATGTTTAATTACCGATCCTCGAAAATGCCGCATTAGATCAGCATCACTTAACGTAACCGAAGGTTGCACCTTTTTTGATTAATTTATTGCTGCAAAGTTTGCACTTACGCCTAAGATGAGGTGGTCGATCATTGATCGCGTTTATCAGAAACAACACTCTGCAGATTTGACGAACCATCCCAATAGAATTTCCTGCCAAAGTGAAAAGGCAGTATCAATTTATTTTGAAGACAAACGGATAAATCATTCAGTTGACAATGAAGTATTTCCTTAGGGACCTCGACGTGTCAATTTATGTTAATTGTCGGCATCATCATCATCATCATCATCATCATCATCATCATCATCAGCCTGACTACGCCCACTGCAGGGCAAAAGCCTCTCCCCATGCTCCGCCAATCAAACCGGTCCTCTGCTTTCAGCTGCCACGTTATAACTGCAAACTTCTTCAACTGCCCACCTAATTTTCTGTCTCCCCCTCACGCTTTTGCCTTCTCTTGGAATGCAGTTAGTTACTCATAATGACCAGCGTTTATCCTGCCTACGCACTACGTGGCCGGCCCATGTCCATTTCTTCTTCTTGATTTCAACTATGATATCCTTAACCCCCGTTTGTTCCCTGACCCACTCTGCTCTCTTCCTGTCTCTTAAGGTTACACCTATCATTTTCCTTTCCATCGCTCGCAGCGTCATCTTCAATTTAAGTTCCAGCCACTTTGTAAGCGTCCAGGTTTCTGCTCCGTTGGTAAGTACCGGTGAAATACAGCTGTTATATACCTTCCTCTTGAGGGATAGTGGTAGACTACCATTCATGATTTGATAATGCTTGCCGAACGTGTTCCACCTCATCCTTATTAAGGCGAAAGCCTTTAATGTCTCATGCTCACGTCCGTCCGGTGTCCGTCCGTCCGGTGTCCGGCCGTCCGGTGTCCGTCCGTCCGTCCGTCCGTCCGGATGTCCGTCTGTCCGTCTGTCCGTCCGTCCGTCCGGATGTCCGTCCGGATGTACGTCTGTCCGTCCGTCCGTCCGTTTGGATGTCCGTCCGTCCGTTTGGATGTCCGTCCGTCCGGATGTCCGTCCGTCCGGATGGCCGTCTGTCCGTCCGTCCGTCCGTCCGTATGGATGTCCGTCCGTCCGTCCGGATGTCCGTCTGTCCGTCCGTCCATCCGGATGTCCGCCTGTCCGTCCATCCATCCGGATGTCCGTCCGTCCGTCCGGATGTCCGTCTGTCCGTCCGTCCGTCCGTCCGTCTGTCCGTCCGTCGGTCTTTTCGTCCGTCTTTCCGTCAGTGGAATGGCCACACGCTTTCGCCGAACACACTTTGGAATGATCAAAGTGTCCTTCAATTTTTTTCTTCTAGTTATTTCACTTTCATGGTTCTGCTCGGCGGTTACTACCTGTCCTAAGCAGACGCATTCCTTGACAATTTCCAGGGTATCACCACCTATCGCAAAGCGCTGTTCTCTTCCGAGACTGTTGCACATTACTTTAGTTGTATGCATATTAATTTTCAGACCTACCCTCTGCTTTCAGTGCCCAGTTCAGTAATCATGATTTGTAATTCGTCCCTGGAGTTACTCATCAATGCAATGTCATCAGCGAATCGCACGTTACTAAGACTATTACCCCTAACGCTTCCCAATCTAGGGCCCTGAAAACTTCCTGAAACACGCAGTGAATAGCATTGAAGAGATCATGTCTCCCTGCCCTACATCCTTCTTTTTTTGGGATTCCGTCGGTTTCTTTATGGAGGACTATGGTGGCTGTGGATCCACTGTAAATTTCTTACAGTATGTGTATATAAGCTTCGTCGATGCCCTGATTCCGCAGTTGCTGTATGACTGCTGATATCTCGACCGAATCAAATGCCTTCTCGTAATTTATAAAGGCTGTGTATAGGGGTTGGTTGTATTCCGCGCATTTCTCTATCACCTGATTGATAGCATAAGTACGGTCTATTGTTGAGTAGCCTGTACAAAATTCTGCTCGATCCTTCGGTTAAAATTCTAATGTCGTGTTAATTCTATTAGCTATTATTTTGTCAATAGCTTGTAGACAACGGACAGTAAGCTGATCGGCCTGTAATTTTTCAAGTCTGTGACGTCCCCTTTCTTGTGGATTAAGATGATGTTGGCATTCGTCTAAGATTCTGGTATCCTCCCCGTCAAGAGTCACTTCGTATACAGGGTGGCCAGTTTTTCTAACACAATCTCTCCACCGTCTTTCAACAGGTCTGATGTTACCTGATCCTCACCAGTGGCTTTGCCTCTTGCATTCTCTCTAGGGCTTTCTTCATTTTCTCTGTCGTCACTGGTGGGATGTCCGATTCCTCTGGGCTATTACTGCTTCTTAGATTATCATCCTGATTGTCTCGGCTGCTGTACAGATCTCTGTAGAACTCCTCCGCTACCTCAACTATCCCATTCATATTGGTAGTGGATTTGCCTTCCTTATCCCTTAATGCATACATCTGATTTTTGCCTATGCATAGTTTTTTCTTCACAGCTTTGACACTTCTTCCGTTTTTTAGAACACGCTCAATTCTCTCCATGTTATACCTTTTAGGGGCGAAGCTCCTCAGGGTGTGGGTCGTTCCCTCCTCTGTAGTAGTAGTAGTATGTATGTAGCCAGCTCTAGTTAGTTTTAAGAATTGCTCACTAGATGGCGTTGCGTGTATATGTCCTTGGAAATAATATCACTAGATGGCGTTAGTGGTTTTTCGTCTACGTTGATGATTAAAAATGATAGATGGCGCTGTAATAGCGGAGGGCTCGGAAAGCTGCTGCAGCGCGCGCTCGCCGGCAGGACCCGCTCCTACGGTCCCCCCCGCCCCCCCCTCTCTCTCGCCTCGCGACGCCGACGCAGGCAGCGTCTGCTAGCGCGTTTCTTGATTGAAAAAAAAACCGACTGCTCACGCTGCACAACCGTTCACTGGCCACCCCGCATATATATGCACCGGATTTTGACCTCCAAGGTAGTGCCGGTGTGAGATTTCTCCTGTGCCCGATTAAACAATAACAATTCACCGCGTACATGTAAAATTAAAGTGAGCTGCAAGTCGCGTGACTCTCATCGACCCTGTAGTATAAACGGGCCCGATCTCACGTCGTTGATGATGTACTGGGCAGAATTCACGGAAGATTCACGGTTTACCGATGAACCTCCGGAGCTTCGCCCATTCATCATCATTCACTCCGTGGATATGCTGTTATTTTTTTTATGTCGGCTACCTTACGCCTACTGATTAACTCGAAAGCTCCGCCAGCTCTAGTTTGTTGCATTTGAGGCTTTCATAGTTTGACGTTTCATAATGAGGTTTTTCGTCTGCTGGGATAGCTTGCCAGTGTCCTGTCTAATGACTGTGCCCCCGAATGTCACTGAACACCCCTTAATGATACTAGTGAAATTGTCATTCATTGCGTCAACGCTAAGGTCGGTTTCCTCGGTTAGAGCCGAGGCAGCATCACTGCTTTATAATTACGCGTTTTTGAGGCATCTACAACAGACCGAGTTTCAAAGTTTTTTTTTCACATAATAAAGCCATCAAATCAAACAAAGAGAGTGGCTTTTTTAGAACATAGTACATTTGGTGTAGGAAATATTGTAAGCACTTGAAACATGCTTTACTGGAAATAAATCAGAGCAGGCGTAAATTGTCGGAGTCTTTACGAAACATCTAACATGTGTGGGCATCTGAGGCGCGCCCGAAGCCTCTGCGCGGGCATTTCGCCGTTCTGCCGGTCCTTTTCCCTCTCCCTTGCTCTCGTGACGGCGCATGGCGATAGATGACGCCACGCGCCGGTTCTCAAGATGCCGCTGCGCGTGGTCTCGGGCCGCGAGAGCCGGCGAGACCGAGTCACGTGCGCGCCGGGAACTGGGTCTCCCTCTCCTCGGGCAGCGCACGGTAAGCACGCGTTTTCGTTCCCGTCCGCCATCCCCTTTGGGAATCGCCGGACTGTAGCCTACCTGGGTGCCTCGGCATCCTTGGGGGGCGTGTTTACCTTTGTGCTAGCTCCGGTTCCGTACGATAAGCCAACGAGCGGTGCCTAGTGTTTTTGCGTGGTCGTACTACGCTGAGCCGCACTTGCCGGAGGCCCACGCGTACGAGATTTGCCCTAGCTCTCGCGACCAGGCCCAGTGGTCATCGCGAGAGTGCGCAGCATAGCCGCAAGGGACCTTTTCCCGAGCGGCGTGTCAAAGCTCGCCATTGCCAGCTGCGACGTGCTCGCGGTTTTCTCTTTTTGCTACACCGTCCCAGTGCGGGAGCCCTTTGCTCCCCGCGTCCCGGTAGCGGACGTTGTACTGTGTTTTGGGTGCCGCCAAAGGCAATAAAGCTTTGTGTGTTTTTATTAGATCGAACACTGTGTTTTTTCCGCGCGGCGCTAAACGCTTCCCTAGTGGAGCGCGCGCGGAGCGGTGTGCTATACGTGAGCAGGCGACTGTATACGCGGCCCTGTGGCTCGCTAAACCTGAACCCGCGGTAGTCTCAACTACGG
>JALIZH010008749.1:0-27139 GCA_030522465.1 Rhipicephalus appendiculatus | reverse complement strand
GTCATGGCCGAGAGCACAGAGAGGTTGCTTAGCAATGGCTAGGCAGGTGGTGTCTGTCGCCCAGGTTGACCCCATTCCTTAATCTTGCTTGCATGTGTTTGGAGGGGGCTTAGTCCGTCCCGCGTCCCACAGCGCATGCGCGTCCCCTCCCCCTCTCTCTTCTAAGCTCACCTCCTTTCTCTCCTCTAGGAATCGTCTACTCTACGGGAGCGGCCCCCGCGTCCCACACCCCCCTACAGCGCATGCGCGTCCCTCCCCTGTGCTCTCCTACGCTCACCCCCCTTCCTCTACTCTAGGAATCATCTACTCTACGGAGCGGCTCCGGCGTCCCACAGCGCATGCGCGTCCTCTCACCCTCTCTCCTCTTGGAATTATCTACTCTACGGAGCGCCTCACGCCGTCCCACAGCGCATGCACGTCCCCTCCCCCTCTCTCTCTCCTCTCCTACGGTCCCCCCCGTCCTTTCCTCTAGGAATCGTCTACGGAGCGGCGCGAACGACAGGTGGTGTGACAGCTGCTTACTCCGCTGGGGGGCGCCACGGTAGTTCCGCGGTATGAAAATGACGGAGCGCGCGCGCCTCATTCTGTCCCCCTGCGCAGCGCCGCGATGAGCACGCAGACCACTGCCGTGAAATGAGAGCGGCGACGTTCCTCCCGCTCAAGCTAATTATCTCCCCGCTGCTTCACATCCACACATGGTTCCCTTTAGCGGGAGATGGGGGAATTTTTTTTCTGTTATACTCGGCGCCTGGGCCAAATTGGTCACTCCTCGCGGGGGCTATCTTAATGCTCGGTCAAAATTTGAATAAAGCTTTCACAACCACCGATGCTACCAGCTCCCACTCCTGCAAGCCCCAGCAGTTGAAGTCGGAGCCGGCGGGGCGGGAGCTCGATACAAAAAAAAAAGACCGTTCAACGCTTGTAAATCAACTAGGAATGCGCCCTGACATGCTGGAGGGGGTGGCTTAAAACGCGACAAAGACATCCATCGTCGAGTAACTTCCGCCGCAGCTATGGGAAATGCTTTTGGAAGTGCAGCCCCTTTGAGGGATGAACGCGCGCGAAGCGCTGCAAAGCCTCTGCTTCAAGGCGGTATCCGCACGGGGTCCATGAAGGGCTGTCTGCCGAAAAAAAAATTAGTTGCGCTGCACTGGTCTTGAGAGAACGCGACTTTCTTCGGCAGAGGCCCATCGGCCTCCGCGGTTCTGCGGCGGCGGTATGGCGCGCTTTGCCGCATGGGCCATTCGGTGCCTGTGTGGAAACTATCGCCGCCCTCCCTGTGTCTGCGACACACGCGCGCCTTTCCTTGTTTAAGAAACACAGAAAGAAAAAAATTCTTTCCCCTTTAAAAACACGCCTCAGCTCATTTTCAAAAAAAAAAAGTAACGTGATACCCGTTCCCCGCACAGTGTCGCGATGCAACCGATACATCGTAAAAGAATTTCACTACTGAGATACTAATACATTTTTCAAATGTATTTCGATACTGAAACACAGATAATCAAAAGTATCTTTGAAATACTATCACGATACTGCCCAGTCCTGCCTGGCCGCCAGCGATTACACTGGAATATTCGACGACACATGTATAAATGCCGACGCGCTTCAACACTTGTCAGTTTGATCGACGGCCGGCGCTATGTTCGCCGCTATCATTGTACAGTGTGTTTTGCTGCAGTTTGAGTTGCCATTTTCCCGGCCACAAGATCGACCAAATAAAGAGTTTCATTTTGGAGACGCTGTCTCTGCATTCGTCAACGTCAGGACCATGTGACAATATTGGTCAAATTTGTGTAGCTGCCTTTCCTCCATGAAGTCCAGGAGGTATCTATGGTTCGGACCATATATCCATCACTGCAAGTCAGACGGCCTGGAGTGCTGAAGTCCCGCATGCCGCAGATGGCGTCGACGAGCCGCCTGAAGCCCAGGGCATGTCCATAGGAGGTGGTTCAGGTCTGCTTCCCGCACCGGCGCAGGACAAAATAGGCAGCTTGAAGTTGTGTCGGTCTAGCCCCACTTCGCGCGGATTGAAGGCGTCACAGCTGCACTCACGCGAACCCTTCGGAGCGATCCCTCCTCTTAACGAGTAAGTCCCCTCCGGGAGGTCATGTCCACGCGGAGGTATGAAAGCTCGCATGGAGCGCCAAAGATTTTCTTTGTGAATGTCCAGTGTCAGGAGGTGGCAGCAGGATCAGAGGTAAGGGGTACATGACGGTTACAGGACGGCAAGCGGCATCTGCCGCGGCATGAGCCAGAACACTACATCGGCGAATCCAACTGACTCGAACTGAGCACTGATAAGCTGAAGAGCAATGGTGAAATTGCCCTGCTACACCCACAGAACGGTCGACGCGACGGAGCGCACCAACAGTTTGCGTCGAGCCCGTGTAAAGGATCAGACTTGATGGGTAGTTCATCTCGCCGAGTGGTTGAAGTGCGGCAAGACGACCACAGAGACCAACTAAGTGTGTTAGGACAGATGTAATGGGGATGTCTAACGCATAAGAGCAGGTCTGGTTGAAAAGTGGGTGAGAAGGGCACACTAAGGAAGTGTGGAGTATATATTATGTCAACCAGGCGTCCACATAGGCTCTTAGTTCAAGTGTCTCAGACGCCGAAAATAAAGGGCGGAACGGGGTGCACCTAGAGATAGTGTTTCCATGCACCTCTTCACGAATACATCGCGAATGCTTGTTGGTGGTCACTTGGCAACGATGCCATGGTGACACTGAACAGAAAGGTTCGTAAAGCGAAGGGGCTCTAGTGTTCGTGTAATGCGCTAAGGCAGCAGCCGCGGGAACAGTGCTCTGATTTATCATCCTTGCCTTGCGTCTTTCGTGAATGAGATCGTCTAGCATGTTGAGATGTGCTTCTGCCTGCAGTGTCCGAAACAGATCGAGGCTCGGAAGGCCTGTGATCCCACGCATGGCTCCACGGTTCACAGTTTCCAATTGCGCCCATTCTGCTTTGGTGAAGTGCTGGAACTCTCCTTGGAACACTAATCGAGACTGGAATACCGAGCATAACATGTCCGTGCGATAGGAGTTTGCGCTCCGCCACTTCGCTGAGCAATGCGACGAAAAAGATGCAGCACGTTAGAGGCGGTTCGGCGTGCAGAGCGAAGCTATAGTGAGGCCGATTCAGATATAGCTCGGGCGCACAGGGCGTACACCGTAAGTCATACAGACTTACGGTCGTACAGGGGCTCGGTCAAGCTTGCCGCGACCCCACTTATTGGCAATGGTCATGTAGGTAGTATTTTCTTGTGAGAGTGTGAGTCCCACTAAAGAGCACCAGGCAAATGTTGCATCGAGCGCTGCACGCAGAGCCCGCACTTGATGGTCCAAAGAAGAATGAGTCTACCACAGTGTCGCATCATCAGCATTCATTACAAATTTTAAGTCGGGAATGCTTGCTAGCTTCGACGCCATCAGTAGTAGCGCAGCGTTGAATAAATTTGAAGCAAGAACAGACCGCTGTGGAGCTCTATTCGCGTGTTCAAGTGGCCATAGCTGTTACCCAAGATGCGGACAGAAAAGGAGCGCTCTCGGAGAAGGGAACTGATGAATGCTCGGATACGACCAGGCAAGCGGATCCATTGAAGAACCTCAAGGATTGCTTCGTGGCTGACGTTGTCATAGGCTCGGTGTATGTCCATTGCAATCAAAGTACGTAGGTTGTGTGAGCGGCCACCGCAGAGGGAAGGTACTCTAGGTCATCTTTGGCTCCAAGTTCAGGCCGAAATCCGATCTGAGCGGGCTGATACCACTTGAAGTGTTCCAGCCACTATGTAAAGCGCGTAGCCACCATTCGCTCCAGGAGTTTCCATAAAGTTATAGTGAGCGCAACTGGTCGCATGTTTTCCGAGAATGCTATTGCTTTCGCCTTGTTTTGTGAAGGCTACAAGAACCGCATGCTTCCATGACGCCGGGACTTCTGCCAATGTCCAGACACTATTTATGGTATCCATAAGCCACATAAGTGCCGTCCCTTCTATGTTTTTGTACACTTGATACGGTATGCCACAAACGCCTGGAGCTGTCCGAGATTTACCCTTGTCGATCGCCGCCAACAGCTCGGTCATAGTAAACGATGACTCCATACCTTCTTGATCTTCGGGGCGTGGGACTATTGCCGCCGGTTTCCGGAATGAAGAACGGCCGTGGGGATGCGGTTGGGGGTGCTGACGTAGTTTGGGTACAAGGATCTCGCAACCTCTGGAGCAATTAGTGCAGAATCTTTCCCACACGCCAGACACGCTGTGGATACCGAATCGGGTACTCATGCACCTCGCTCATTCGTCCGCAAAGTACGCCAAATCGAATAAGTTGTAGAGGAAGGGCCAAGCGACGCACACTATTGCATCCAATTGCTTCTGGAAAGACGCTTTTCATGTCTACGAGCCACTGCAGTCAGTCGGTTGAAGTTGTACCAGTCCACAAAAGAATCTGGGAAGTGAGAAAGAGCTTTCTCTGTTCGACGACGCTCTGCCCACAAGCGTAGGAGTTGTAGATCAAGTGTGGGGCGGCACTGGTCGGCCCAAGAACTCACGGTAGTTTTGGAAACTATAGTTGGAATGACATCTAATGGATCATCCCGAGCGGCCGCAGCAGTCGCTGATATCCAGTCATTTATCTTAAAGCGGAATAGATACCAGTTCGTGACATGGCACTTACCGCGCAAACCATGTGCTCTATCCGTTTGCAGTCGCACGTGTATGGGGTAATGGTCACTACTACAACAATCTGGCTTTTGTTTCCCACATGAGTGATGCATGGCGAGCCAGCGTGTGAGGTCGGGAGAGTAAGCAGGAACACGCGCATGATCGAAGCGTCGACTTTGTGAGTCTAGTGAATTTAGCAGCTCGAACTGTACGTCCACGAGTGCTTCCATCGCCATTTCACCCCTTTGGCTCGTAGTAGGGTAACCCCATGCCATATGCGGCGCATTAAAGTCCCCCGCCACTACTACTGGTCCACCAGAGTACGTCCGCGCAGATGTCACAACCACCCGTGATTAATGTCCGAGTTCTGTCCACTGTATGGTCGCCCACAAGAGGACACCAAAATCACGTCAGTGCAATGGAGTCGAACAAACACGGCAACCACTTCTTGCCACCGACTGCACCATTGTGTTAGGGGTTCGGTGACTGGAAATTTATTGGTGAAATACATGCGCTTGTGTACGACAGAGGGGTCAGCGTATGCGTTAAAACCGTAGAAGCGTGAGAATGAATTGCTCTCTTGTAGAAGCAACACCCACACAGACAGTTTATTCATACATATGCGCTGATGAAGCTCGCCAACCTTTGTTTTCAAGATGTGGCAATTCCATTCTAGAGCACCAGGAAGAGACTGGTTGGTCACCTGGGAAGTAATTTTGGAAGATTAGCTACCAACACTACCGCTATGTTTTGCAGTTTTTTTGGCTACAAACTGCAGCAGTTTCGTTGCTGACAGGGCACCAGGTGAGACAGGCACAGGCTGATACTGGCGACATGGAGGACGCTCCGGCACACAAGGTTGTGTGCCGGTGATCAGGTGGTGTTCGGGTGATCTGGTGATGCGTCAACGTATTGCGGCACGACACTGCGTCAGACGACGGACTTCTTCTTGCAGAGATGCAAAGCGTTTATCCAGGTCAGCTGAGGCAGGATACGAGCCCATTTTCTCGTTCAAAGACGACCTGACCGCTTGCTTGTTTTTGAGACGTTTCTCTTTTACTGCCTGGCATTATCTCAAGTGATTAGGAGGCGTAAAAAACTTTCTGATTGAGTGCCACGATCACCATTATCTTCTTCTTCTAGGGGTGGAAAGCGATTGGTTGTGAGCACTGAACTAGTAGCGCCTAGGTTTGTTGTCTTGAAGTATTTGCGGTGTGCCTTCCGCTTAGCTTTCGGGGCTCGTTGCTTGGTGGGGCAAGCCTTGTCTGTTATACCATGGTCATTTAATTTACACAAGCCACACTTATATACAGGAGCATCTCCCATTTCCATGTTGGAATGAACTCCATACAGACACGAGGAGCGCGTATGTCCAGTACGGAAACAACTGTAGCAATCAACCACTGATGGCCGGTAGGAACGAAATTGCAGTAAGCATCCATAGTAAATATGCGCTCGGGGGGAGTTGGAGGACCCCCGCAGAGTGATGAGACGCGTTCGACCTTTTCCCATGTGAAGATCACTGACCACTTGGTGCGAGGCACGAGTTAGCCACTTCACCAACTCCTCCGCGTTTTCACCTATACCCACCCCGGTGAAAACCTAGCGGCGAAGGTCGGTACCCGACGTCAGATAGGCTTGCACTGGTACGGTTGTTTCTTCCGACGTGTTTCTTCCGATCCGCATCCTGGAGAAAGCGCACCAAGAACGATACAGTGTTCGTGGATTTGTGGATAACAAGTCCTTGAAAGTTACTTCTCTTGAGGCAGGAATTCAATGCATGCTGAAGTGCACCGTTTGAGAGCAATGCTATATCGAAGCAAGCTAAGGGCTTGATGGCCAATTTATAAACAGGCCCCGAAGCATGGAACGCGGCGAACTCGTCGTTAGGACCAACACAACTGCGTTTAGACGCCGAAAGAGAAACCGACGCAGCAGATGCGGGATATGAAGCGTCTATTCGGCGTTTACCGGAGCCAGAGGCACTCGGTTCTTGCACACGGTGTACAAGAAGTAGCCATATCGGCAGTGGTTGCCTTCGCACAGTTTTGCGTTTTGGTCAGCTCTGAAGCTGCTTCACAGTGCAATGACATTGCTGTCACGCACAAGTGAATAATCACTGCTGGACACCAGATGAACGCACCTTGCTGAGCTCTGTTGCGAACGCCGCTGCTGCCAGAGGTTAGGCCTAAGTCCCACTTCCGAGTCGTGGTTGACCCGGAGCTACCCCAGAGCATTCTGTTGGATTGATTACGACTCGACGAGGTGCCAGGTGTTGCCTTGATGCTGCACAATGCACAGAAACAAGATAGCAAGAGTATAATCACAAAAACGGCTTCCGAAAACCACACCGTGAAACGCTGGCTACCAGTCGTGAACGTGCAGGTTGCCAGACTCCGGCACAATATAATAGGAACGCAGGACAATATCGGCGACTTCTGAGGCAGCACCGGTGGGAAGAGCTGCCGTCTCCGCCTAGCGAGTTAGGTGGCATTGCGGCCGCAACAATCCAGTGGTGTCAGGCGGGCGCAAGCGGAGGGGGATCCGTATACGTCTGTGTCCACTGTCATAGTGGACGGTCATAGCAGAGGTTGCAAAGAGCCAGCGGGGCTGTGGCACGTTTTAGTGCTCATATGACTCGCAGGAACCGACCTACATGGCCACACTAGCGGCAAGACCAGGCTAAAAACAGCGGGTTTTGGTGCGGTCGTACTTCTTGTGAAAACCTAAGTGGTCAGCCATTGCGCCATCATGAAAGACTGGTAAATCCTGGAGACGAAGTGAGCGGCGGATGACCGGGACCGATTGGTCACCGAAAGGATGATGCACTTGCCGACATAATGTTCTATCTTCAAGTTCGAATCGTACAAGCTGTCGCCATAAGTGGCTGTTGGGAGCACGGGATAAGCCAGTCAGCCCATCGATGATTGTGCGGCAGTGTGTATATGCATGTTGTAATGAGGCAAGATCTCTGGATGAAACAAAGTCCACCGAGGCAACAGACTGTTTGAAATTAATGGCCGCATGTTGGGTCACTTGGCTGGCCGGTGACGAGCAGATGCATGAGGACAGCTTAGATTTGGGAGCTTTACGATAGCGGGCAGCGCGACAAAGCCTCGGCATATTGTTGTTGCCTAACCTACCTACATGCGACACGCTAGTCTTGGTCCTGCAAACCCAGCTGCCAACGGTCAAGACACCCTGACAAATTCTCGAAAGACGTAAACCAACCAAAAGCATAATGGCAAGGGAAGATTTTGAAATGGCGGCCGTGTAAATAGGGGTTAAACTTTTGTACGGACCGCATGATTGCGAGACAATCTGGTTCGGTGATACTGTAAGTTCGCTCAGCTGGAGTAAAGAGTGCGGCTGGCGTAGACCCCGGCTTGCTCTTCAAAAAACGTGGTTCCGCTGTGACAGAACAGCGCGGATTACATGTCAACTTGCATCAATGTGTAGTGCAGTGCACGCTTCTGGGTTGAAATGACGAAGGATTGGCTTCGATGCGAGACATTGCTTGAAAGAGTAAAATGAAGCTTCGCAGTTATCAGTTCAGACAGGGGGGCGCGTTCGTGGTCAGAAGTTTGTGAAGACGAGCTGCAACAGTGGCGAAATCACGCACACAGCGGTGGAAGCACGATACTAAGCTGAGAAAGCTGCGAAGGCGTTTAGCTGTAGGAAAGTACAGTACAGCGGCGACCTTGTCAGGATCGGGCTGAATTCCATGTTTACTGAAAACTTGACCTAAAATTGAAGGACACTTTGTACATTCCAAAGTGTGTTCGTCGAAAGCGTGTGGCCATTCCACTGAAGGAAAGATGGGACGGAAAGACCGACGGATGGACAGACGGACGGACAGACAGACATCCAGACGGACGGACATCCGGACGGGACGGATGGACGGACGGACAGACGGACATCCGGACGGACGGAGGACGTGGACATTCGGACGGACGGACGGAAACCGAACGGACGGACGGACAGACGGACATCCGGACGGACAGAGGGGAAAAGACTGACATCCGGACGAACGCACATCCGAACGGACGGGCGGAAACGACGGACATCCGGACGGACGGACGGACGGACGGACAGACGGACACCCGGATGGACGGATGGACGGACAGACGGAAATCCGGACGGACGGACAGACGGACATCCGAACGGACGGACGGACAGACGGACATCCGGACGGACAGACGGACATCCGGAAGGACAGACGGACATCCGAACGGACGGACGGACAGACGGACATCCGGACGGACGGACGGACGGACAGACGGACATCCAAACAGACGGACGGACATCCGGACGGACAGACGGACATCCGGGATGGACGGACGGATGGACGGACGGCTGGACGGACAGACGGATATCCAGACGGACGGACGGACATCCGGAGGGACGGACGGACAGACGGACATCCGGACGGACATCCGGACAGAACAGACGGACGGACGGACAGACGGACGTCCGGACGGACGGATGGATATCCGGACGGACATCCGGACAGACGGACGGGACCGACATCCGGACATCCGGACGGACGCACACCGGAGGGACGGACACCGGACGCCGGACGGGCACCGGACGGACGGATGCCAGGACGGACACCGGACAGACGTGAGCATGAGACATTAGAGGCTTTCGTCTTAATACCTTGGTGTTGCGGCTCGCAAACCGACAATTCTTTGTATTTAGCTGGAGACCGTCCTCAGATAGGACGCGCAGTTCCTCTCGAAAGAAATCACCAGGACTGCGCAGAACACGCAGCACATTCACAGTGAAAGCTGGAAGAGCGTCCTTTCCACAGCTCCTTGCAGACTCTTTTCGTGCAACTATACAATGACATATGTACGGTACCCACTAGGCCATGAACCGCCGTAACTTTCACGCAGCAGGGAAGCACCCACTATGCCATTATTCGTCATTCTGCGGATAAGCGAGGTACCCGCTAGACATATGTTAGGCATTATATGGACTTTGTGGTGTGACTGATGACGATGAAGACTGAAGACTGAGCCTTTTATAATGGGTTGGAAGCATTAACCGACCCACTCGTTGGGTAATTCTCATTGTGTGACGCTTGGTTCTTATTTTACTCTTCTTCGACGCTAATTTACATATACTACCTATGTTAACACGATTCCTTGATAGATATGACACCTGTATAGGGTGTTTTTTTGCGAAGGAGTTTCAAGCAGCAACTCCGCTCTGTAATAGAATACTCGACTGCCACGCTTAGGGCCCGTGTTCAAAGCAAAGCTATTCTTAGGAATTTTGTCTGATAACATTTTGTTTTACGATAGCAATTATATGGACAGTCTCGGCTGGTTTTCACCGTCGCCGTCATGTCCCGTATATGTATATGTATCTATATATTTATAAAAAGCCTCAAAGAAAAATAATTCAGAAAAATGTTTGCGACGCGCGGCATCGAACCAGGGACGTCTCACTCTTCAGCGCGCGGCGCTAACCGCTGAGCCACGAAAGCCCACGTTACTTCAACGGTTAAACGGCGAGCTATTCATATACAGTGAGTTTTCAGCGTGTTTTCAGCATTACCAGCGAGATGGCTCAAAGGGCGCGCTCGGCGAGGCCATAGCACGGCGCCCCACCCACTCGTCGCGACGCACGCGCTCATCCGCTCGCGCCTTTGCCCTGCGGGGGTAGACGCCCGTTCGCCCGTCCGCGCGCTCGCTTATCTCACGGTGGGGGAGAATTGGCCTTTCGGCGGAACGATTGCGTTGTAGTTACCGAGCGCAGGGAGCTCACTTCACCCGCGGCAGTCCCCCCGTTTGCGAAAAGAACATGCTTTCCAAAACGCAGCGATGTAACAACTGTGACACTTGTTAGTTTCCGCTCGCCTGTATCCTGTGAATTCGTTTTGTGCGTCGTTTTTGTTTGAGCAGTGCGTTAAGTGTCGAGCTGTGAACAAGGGTGGCCACAGAAACTTTTGCAGGGGGTGCACGTGCATTGGTGTGGGGGGGAAGCATACAGCTTTGGCAGCGTTTATTTCACTTGCGGTGACATGAAAGGCAAGATTAGTCGATGGCACAAATGTCGGAAATTGAATGGCAGTACTGAAAGCCAAGACCTCAGTGTGCTAAGTTGTGTAGCTTATTGCTACTGCATAGAAAAAATATCTGAAATTCCAAGGGGGCGGGGGAGGGCAGCCGCCCCCCCCTTGCACCCCTCTGCGGACGCCCATGGCTGTTAACGTTGTTAGTTGTCTCTCGTCCTGTACGTGTTGTTTTCGTGCGTCATGTGTGTGTGAGCAGCGCGCTATACGTTTCCACCTGCTTGCCATTTGTCGCTTGACATTCCAATTTGTTGCTATCGCATTCACTGCTTCGCCTTGTGGCGAAACTGTGACTTTTTTCTTAGACCAGCTCCTACGACGCCATAATCGACAGCGTTCGTGAACCACGACGCCTAAATCGTCTCTTGTAATCTCACAACAGCTTTCGCTGTAATATATAAGGGCCTCAAACAACATCATTCACCAGAGCCATGACCGAGAGCACAGAATGGGTGGTATGCGGACGGTGGCAGCAAAGAATGACAGCCAACACCGGTGGTATCTTGCGCCCAGGTTGGTGCCATCGCTTCATCTTGAAAAGCGAGGTTGAGGGCACGTTACTTTACCCGTTGTGCGAGGTGATAATGTTTGGTTGATGTTGATAGTAAGTAAGAGTGACCATTGCTTTCAGTATGTTTTTTTTCTAATTTAATTTTTTTTCTTATTTAACGCGATAGCAGTTACGGAGACCGGCGGCGGCGACGGACAGCTACCCAACTGTCACTGCCGGATTGATCTTATAAGACCTTTCGCTGTAAAACTGCAGGTCGTAGTCTTAAGGGTGGCTGCCCAGAGAGATCGCAAGAGGACGCAAGCGCAACCAGGCATACTGAAATCGTGGCGAACGACGGCGGAGAGGTGAGCGGAAAGGACGAGGCACGCTTTGGGGCAGTAGAGGTGAAGGCGGCTGTCGAGAATAGGATGTATAGCGCTTGAACGTAGGCGTAAGATCTTGGGGCAAAGTCTATTTCACAGCCAGAATAAACACGCCGTTAATCCTGCTGACACCGGTGACAGAAACGTGATATATGGCCCGGTATGGCACACTACAAACAGACCAGGCGCGACGAACGACAGGTAATGTGGCTCCGCTGGTGCGCTGGCTGCCCTCGAGGCCAAGTGGTCGCATACAACGTCCGCAGGCACAGATGGAATTTAGTGCAGGAGGCCGTGATGCAAGCTCTGCATATGAAGGTGCATGAAAAGGCACAAGAGACGGGGCACGTGCGACACTTGTCAGTGACGCCAGTTCATCTTTGATAATGTCGCGCCGGTTAGGAGGAGAAGGGTGATCCTGACGAAGTGGAGGTGTCGCCCAGAAGAAGGCCGGGAAATTCCTTTGTGACAATGGGGCGAATCAGTGCTCACAAGTCATGTTCTCCGACAAAGCGAGTGTCACAGAAGGCGTGTGACTCTCGCTAGAGCGCGTGCAGGCGTTGCCATGTATTAAGGTTGTCCTGAACCATATTTGGGCTCTGAATGACAAGATCATTGAAAGCGACGGAGTTGACGCCTTTCAGTATGTGACGAATACGATCTGCCTACGTCATGTTACTGCGGGCACGGCGGCAGAGAGCGAGAACGTCTTTAGTATTCGCACTGCCCGTAGGCTGTCGCGTCGCCAAGCGGAATTCACGAGCGTCCTCTCGAGGAACGTTAGTAGAGGACAAAATGGAAGCACTACGCAGTTGCTCCCCTGTTCGGCTGTGCTTGCATCAGTTTTAACGCGTTAGCGAACACGAACACTACGACTTTTTATGTTTCCTGCATCAGTGAACAAACCGGGCCCTCCGCGTCACGATAAATCCAATTCGTTCTTGCGAGATGCGATGTGTTGGTGAAAACGCTGCGCCACTTGTTTTTGTACGTTTTGTTGATAGGTGGCAACACACTGCAAGCAATTTCCTTGTTGATCAGTAACAGAGCAAAATGATCAACAAACTAACTTCTCCTGTAAACATGGTGACGCGTAGTAGTCGAAGTCGTTCGGCAGAGAAAACTCTTCACATTGCTATCAGCAGTGATGTTGAAAGAAACCATCTTGATGACGATGATTTTTCACTGGACCTAGAAGGCTGTGAAAACACAGAGACCGACAGCGACAATGAACGAATCAGCTGCTATTTCACGAAGAGCGAGTGTCACTTCCAGTCCTCTTGCGTGTTAATGTTGCACGATCGTAATCGACTTTGCTTATACTTAATGTATGACATCCTTGAGCCAGATAAAAACAAAAGCACACTCTTTATTGTGCACTGCATGCAGCGCGATTATTGTAGATATTATGGAGCGCAACATGCAGTCAACACGCTTGAGCTCGACCAGTGAAGCGAAATGGTTTCAGCGATGAAACGTGCAGTCGCGGTCACAATCCACGCCTCTCGGCTAACGCCTCTTGTACTTCACCGGTGTTCGACGAATTTTCGCAATTCCATGTGGCGAAAAGAAAGATTACCTGTGCATTATTTTCAATATTCATGTTTCGATCGTGCTGATCGAACTTGCAACATCCAAGTGCAGTGAACTGCACATGGCTAGATTCTGAGCATGGCTGTGACACAAGCGTATTGGGTTTAAATGCTTGTGTTCCGTTCAAGAAGTAACTCCGTATTCCTGACTGCCCAAGCAACGACGACGGCGTAATATGTTTGGAAACCATCACCACGTTAAACATGCGGTCTCGTGCAGCAGCGATAGAGCTACTCGCTAGCGGCCTACTACTGCGGCAAATCCGTCAGGCAGGCTCGGCACGTAATACCGCGGAGTGCGGTTGAGTTTATACGTCAGTTAAAATTCCTACAGTTTTCTGTAGCACGCCCAGGATGTCGCAAAGCATCGTTGATGCATGGTCACAGAGCTGAAAAAATTGAAGGACACTTTGTAAATTCCATACCGTGTTCGGGGAAAGCATGTGGCCATTCAACTGTCTATGCCATATGTTATTATGTTTTTTCTCTTTTATTTTTTTCCTTTTTGTTTTATTTTCAGCGCTCTCTCAGAAATCACGTGATTGCTGAGAGTGTATGGGGGGAGAGGCCACAGCTGGCACCGTTCCAGCGCAGGGAGGACGGCGGATGGACGCCGCGTGCATGAGACATTAAAGGCTTCCGCCTTAATATTCGCAATCCCCCACGAACTACAGGTGGCGTGCTGTACGATTCAAGATAGCGCCCGGAGGATCGTCAACACGTTTGTTAGCACAGGAACAGATAGGACGTGCGAAGGTACGGCTCATGCCACTTTCACCGGATGAAATCATGAGCTGCACTGAGATGTATATGAGACCAAAATACTTTCCCATATCATGTAAGATTACGACCTAATTATTTGCCGCGGAGTGAAAGGTTATATTTAGGCTCCGTTACCGTGCATGAACAAGGCTTTGCGAAATCCTGTGCATGCCACAGAAAACTGCATGAACTAGAATTGGCTTATGAATTGAACGGCACATAGTATGTACCCAGCCTGCGTGACGGATTTGCCGCAGTAGAACGACGCTAGCGAGTAGCGTCATCGCTACTGCACAGGGCCGAATCTTTAAGGTGGTGATGGTTTGCAAACGTATTATGCCGTCGTCATTACTCGCGCACTCAGGAAGAGGGTTGCTTCTTCACCTGAACACAAGCATTTAACATCCCATTATGTAGCGCTTGTGTCACAGCCATGCTCAGACTCTAGCCGTGCGCAATTCACTGCACTGGGATGTTGCAGGTTCGATCGGCACGATCGAAACATGAATATCGACAAGAACACACACGTATGCTTTTCGCAACGTCGAATTCTTCGACATTGCCAAAATTCGTCGAACAACTATGCCATTCCGAAGGTACCGGTGAAGTACAGGAGAAGTTAGCCGAGAGGCGTGGATTGTGGCCGTGACTGCACGTGTCATCGCTCTAACCATTTCGCTTCGTTGTTAGAGCTCGAGCGTGTTCGCGGCATGCGGCCCTCCATTCACAATAATTACGCTACATGCAGTGCACAAGAAAAAACTACGCGTTTATTTTGATCTTGCTGAAGGACATTTTACATTAAATAAAATCAAAGTGTCTCAAGAGCACAAAAAAACATTAACGCACGAGGAGACCTGAAGTTCAACTCGTTGCTCGTGAGTTAGCAGCTGATCGTTCATCGTCGCTCTCACTCTCGGTGCTTTCACAGCTTCTACGTCCAGCGAAAAAACCTCCTTGTCAAGATGATTTCTTTCAACATCACTGCTGAAAGGAATCTGAAGAATTTCCTCCGATGAACGACTCTGACCACTGCGCGGCACCGCGGCACCCCGTTGGGTGGGCGCGGAGAACATTTTGCTCTCAAACCCGTCAGAGAACACCCGACTCGTGAACAAGCAAATTTCTTGCAATGTGCTGCCACCTATCAACAAACATACAAACACAAGCGGCGCAGAAGCTCAGTGCTGGCCGATTTGAAATTGCTCGCGATAGTGCGCGACTTCCCGCGTACATTGTTATTGGATTCATGCACTACTAAAGCGCTGACGAATGCTATACGCCAGTCAAACGAGGTGAGTTTCAAATGGAAATGTCAGACGATAAAGTTTAGCTAACCTACGTGGCTACGGAAAACCTCGCGAATTTGATATATGTACGCTGTGGGCTGTCATTGAAAGCACGGTTTACTTCGCGTCTCGCCAGAACAAATCAGATTTATCTTGTCACCGAGGGCCTGGTTTGTTCACTGATGCAGCAAACATGCAAAGTCGTAGTGTTCGTTTTTTGCTGACGTGTTAAGCTGAGGCTAGCACATCCGAAAAGGGGAGCGACTGCGTAGAGCTGCCACTGTGTGGTCTATAACCGACCTTGAGAGGACGCTCCTGAATTCCACTTGGTGGCGCGACAGTCTAAGGGCATTGCGAATAACCTTTCACACCACGGCAAAATCTTTGGTGGCAGGTACTTAAGCACATTACATGTTTTAGGAAAGTAAGTTGGTCTCTTATCCATTTCAATGCAGCTCGTAACTTGATCCGTTGAAAGTTGCACGGTCAAGCACTGGCGCTTACTAACAACTAATTTATTCTTCTCGGAACAACACATAAATGCTACAACCACAGACCTTGCAAGCGCACACATAACAGGACTATTGCACACGCAAAACATAGATATCTAACAAAGATGCGCATGCATGCATTCATATTCGGAGGGGTACAGAGATATAGACGTACCACTAATAAAATCAGCTCCCTTTTTCTTGATGTGGTATGCTTCGATGGCAAGCCACGCGTGTTCATTGTTGCTTCTGCCGAGAATCAACGTCTCAGGACATCGCTGAGCACAGTTGTAGTAGGAGTTAAAATGAGTAACAAGATGCGCTCCTTTTTCTACATTATTATTTACTTTTTGCGCATCTTCCCTAAGTCGCTCGTTTATGCAGCGCCCTGTTTGCCCGATGAAGGTCTTGCTACAAGACAGAGGTATGGTGTATAACACACAGGTGCTGCAAGGGATATAGCAGTCACCATGCCCGATTTCGCACAGGGCTTAGCAGTATCGCGATACAAGACTATCGCGATAGTATTTCAGAGATACTTTTGAGTATCTGTATTTCTGTATCGTGATACATTTGAAAAACGTATTTGTATCTCAGTAGTGAAATACTTTTAGAATGTATCGATTGCATCGCGATACTACACAGCAAACGGGTTTGAGCCTTTTTGGGGAGTTTTGGGCCCGGCTCTTAACTTGCATCCTAAAGGTACTACGCAAAACCCCCCTACCAAAGGAGGTTTCAGGGGGGTACGCAGGGCAAGATGGCGGTGCCTGTTGAAGCGACAGCCGTCCACTTCGAATCTTTCTAGCCGTGGGCCTGCATTATTAAACTCATTCATTCCCAAATAATGCTGGTATTTGATTTAGATTTGACTAATGAGGCTTCGCTAAGCGTATACTGGCGATAAAGCTGCTCCGTTTTCGAGATACACAGTCGATTTGCGGTGCAGAAGGCTTAACAAGGTTTGTTTACAAAGTAAACGGAGTCAAAAGAGGGAATTAGCGAGGTAACTTTGGAGTTTTTATTTAACTCATTTCGGGGGGCTTGAACGGAGTTCATTGGAAGTTTTTCCTGCTTCGTTTGAGAGATTTTAAAACGCCCCTTTATACGCGGCCCGAGAGAGGGCCAGAAAAAAAAATTATTTCGGGCACTATAATAGCGTTTTAAGACATTTCTTGCAGCTATTCATCGCTAGGACATATTAGAAAATGGACATTGATGTATTCATGCACAAACATGACATATGCATACAAGCACGCACGACACAGGAATCGAACTCGCGACCACACGCACTGAAAGCAAACATCATATCCATTACACCACAGCGCCACCACTAGCTTGCGTAGTTTTTCACGGGGGTATATATCTACAAAGTGGCTACTAACCTGTCGGCGACACCTCAAACATTTGTTCTCGTAGCATCGGCATGTGTTAGCGCTTTCGCTAGGCCAGTACATAAACTCAGGGGCGTCACGAAGGCCAAGGTCAACACCTTCAGCTTCGAACTATTCGGTTCGTCGTGTCGTGCCGCTAGAAAAATTGTAAACGTGTGCCCTCTTGAGTACTTTGACACTGTTTCACTCGCCCGCAATTCGTGGATACCAGCGTGACAAAAGGTATCCTCAGATGGCCGAACATATGTGCATTCCATGGGCGTATGATGTGGAGCTATTTTCGTTGTTTCTGCCGCGAGCTGCACGCGTCCCATGGCAGCGGCGTGTTCCGAGCTGTACGAGACCGCCTGTGTTTCCATTGATGTGGTCTGTGCCTCCCGCCGCACGGAAGCCCTCAGACACGAGGACGAAACACTGAGCAACACATCTTTATCATTTCAAAACTCTGCCGCGACTGACTGTCAGCGGCCCGTAAGCGCGAGCGTTCCTGTGTCCGTCGTTCTCGTCATCCACCGGCGCGCTCACCGCTACGACACCCATAGCATATAAAAGTTACTCACGCAGATGCCCACAAGCATGCGCAGGGTGCCTCTTCAGGTGGAAGGGGGCGAGGGACGAAGGCTCGTCGCTGCGCCCTGTCAATGCACGGGGCAGACTCCCCCTCTTCCCCCCCTCCCCGTGTGCACGCCTATGCAGATGCCCGAGTTACAAGGACATTGTTACGCGCCTACACTAAGTGCATTTATGGCGCTTACTCTCGCAAGCCAAACGCAGGTGCAGCAGCGCCTTCAGAGTAGCTGAACGATAATCTACATCGACAATTATCACTTATTCGCAACTCGCACTTTCGCGGGGCACAGAGCGATTCAATAACTCAAATTCGGTATTTGGTCGCTTTCACATTCGGAGACTACCTACAATCTTACTACCTTCTATCTTACTAATTAACCTTCATTGTTAAATATCACACAAATGCATTGAATGCGTAAGCATGCCCCAATGTCAAGTAAAACCACCACAAATTAGCGGTGACAGGTCTCCCGTTAAATAAAAAAGTTAATGCACATGCACTTCGCCCCTTTTGAAAGTCCATGTGTATGTGGCACTCCTCTTGCACAGATGATGTAGCAAAAATAAAAAAATGTAGTATTGCCGTCTTCTTCAACGAAACAGCTGTGATAAGAATGATAAGAAAAACAGTGTTCGCTATATTTTATTGGAATCAAAACAGTAGCAGCTCTCATGTCAGTGTAAGCATATGTATATTTCCATCTTCTTGCACAGAACCTACACCCAATACAAAACACTAAGAACGTATACAGTACAGCCCAAGCACTATATATAATTCACAACAGTAAAGCAACATGAAAGTAGTGTGGCAAATCTCATCATAATGCACACTGACATGTGCACTTCACAGTGCTAGTATGTAAACACAATCCAGAGAAATGTGATCTACAAGGAACTTGGTGTCAGCCTGCACATGAAGGCAAACAAGTTAGTACAATAAGGCTAGCATTACGTTTAAGAAATATGCAACCATGCAGGGAGGCATGTTGTAGATTTTAATTGAATTAGTTTGCCCTATGCCATCAAGACATGTCACACATCATCATACAGTTCTGTTTTCTGCAGAAAAGTCCAAAATAGACCTGTGGTGTTCACTGTAGATCCACTTACCACAATTCGTAAAGGCGTTCAGCCATGACAGCAAAATGACAACAATGCATTCATATATGGCTACACATACTTACTCACAAATATCTGAAAATGAACGAAGTTTTCTAGAAATATACTTGGGAATTGGTCGCCATTTTCACACAACTGCAACATACCAATACGTCTATTATACATAATTACTACAGCTATGTTTACAATATTCCCATGCCAGCCACTGTCATCTGCAACCTAAAAAGTTCTTCATCTTTAATTCCTCACTTCATGGCTTCCGCATAATTAGCACATTGAAAGTTAATACCACTGCCATGGCTGCAAAGGCAACTTGAAATTAGGCAATCACATGCCTAAAATTAAAAATTTCCTACAAGTAGTGGCTGGTGACTTAGCATATTGGATTCTAGGGCTTGCTATGCCGTGTGGTTGAATAGAATTTGACCACAAATCTATAGAGCCTGTAAAGCAGTCGGGAATCGAGTTCATAGTTAAAGTGTGAAAACAAAACAGCAACACACATAGAAATAGAAATGAAGGGAACAGGACAATGCAGTACTAGCAACCGAAATTTAACGCGTGTATGGCATTTTTAGTCACGTTCATAGTCATTCTGTGAGTGCATGATTCTTTATCTTTGTAATTTTTTTCGCACTAAGTGTGTATATCTTTCTGTGGTTTGCATTACACTCCAGGTCCTCGTCAGTGTAGAGTGAGGCACAGGGGAGTGTTCCCACAATACAGTGTCTTGTACACAAACAAGTGAGTGTGCAACTCTTGCAGCTTTGCCAGAAATGTCTTCCTGAAAATCATAGAAAAGAAGTCCATCAAGCTTTCCATATCCAGAAATATGAATGTCTTGGCAGACTCACACTTGACTATACTATTGCAGACCTTTAAACAGAACACGAAACAAATGGAATAGTGAGATGCTGCTAAGTAGTTTCTTGTGAATTTTTCAATTTAAGTACAGAGGGCAAAAAGTACACAACTGTAATGAAATGCGAAACAGCACCAGAAGTGTACTTTTGTCCTGTGTACCATCATTCGAGTAGTTTTAGCTGTCAGTGAAGTTATCATTGTAGTGTAAAGGGGTGCAAATTTTTGTATGATTAACCTTGGAGTTAAACGGATTTCAATGGAGGCGTAACTGCTTAGGCCCACGTACTTAGCTTTAGGTGCGTGTTAAAGAGCCCCAGGCGGTCTAACTTTCCGAATCCCTCCACTACGGCGTCTCTCATAATCGTATGATGGTTTTGGGACGTTACGCACCAACAGTTATTACCACTTAGAACACATGGCACACTAGCTTCTTCATCAACCACAGCTGTTCTGCTTAGGACTGAAGATTGGGCGACTTGGTATTGATTCATGGCAAAATTAAACAGTGCACTTGTAATGACGACAATAGAAGACGTGGACAAAGTACCAGCCTGTTTACCTTGTCAGAAATTGTGTCAACAGTCAGAATACTGTGGGCTGATCATAAACACTATGGCAACAAAAAGTAAAACGAAATAACCAGAGGGAAGGAACAAGGTGGTTCAACAACAAGGTTCAACAGATTCAGCTGACTTATATCAATGTGATTAAATTAGCCTTGCACAAGTGACACATCTCCTAAATTCCATAAATATGCACATGTAACCTTGGCAAGTTCTAGTGCTGGTATGTGACTAATGAAGTGACCATACCATAAAATGCATGTACTTCACCAAACACACTGTAACTAAGCACATGTCTTACACATCATATGGCCATCATAATGTGTCATTAACATGACTTATTCTTTCTAGCTAAATGTATACAAGCTGATGATATCAATGCGCCTTGATATACAATTTAACTTTTTGTGTAGGAGACGGACAAGGTGCCCAATGCAAAATTGTCGTCAAAAAGTATTCTTACTCGCTCATAATATGCGCATGAGAACAGAATAAATAGAAAACAAATCTGGCCTTCATGCACGCTTTACCACATGACAGCGTGATAACAGCTGTCTTTTTTTAGGGGCGAAGCTCCTCTTAGTCTAACCTTGTCAGGCGTAACGCGTAACCCCCAGTATCGCCTGCCATCTCGGAGGCCATGATAAGAGATGACCATTTCTCGTCTCATTTCCTAGATGGCATTACTCGGCCGCTACTCTCCGAATTGCCGCTACTCTCCGATTGGCTGCTGCGCGCGCTCTGCCTGAGTGCGCGGCGATCGAGTGCCTCTCTCAGTCTCCTGGATCGTCGCCGTACGTGTCGAATCGTTGGTGGGGCATGGACGAAGCGAAGCAGCGGGCGCGGAGGGCCGCCGCTTCTCGGGCTCGCCTTTCGGGGTCCGCTGCTCTCGCTGCTCGGGAGTGCACGTTGGCGCCGCTAGCTGTGCACTTCTCCGACCACAAGTGCGTAATATATAAAGGTAACTTGAAATCGCAATAAAAGCTTTCTTCACCGTACCTCACGTGTTTGCATGATGATTTTATCGGGCGAACTTCTCGGAGGGTTAACGGCATCAACCATAACCTCTCAAGCTTCGCCCACCTCACCATCATTCACCTCGTGGATATGCTGTGATTTTTTTTGTTGTTGCTTAAGTGTATACTCCCTGGAAGCACTGCTTCATTCATGCTTTATCGCAAGCAAGGAAATTATGTCGTACAAACATTCAGTTTTAAGGCGCACTCGCTCG
Organism: Rhipicephalus appendiculatus; assembly: GCA_030522465.1. NCBI lineage: Eukaryota > Metazoa > Arthropoda > Arachnida > Ixodida > Ixodidae > Rhipicephalus > Rhipicephalus appendiculatus. The sequence continues at coordinate 5,643 of JALIZH010008749.1, read as the reverse complement.
AATTGGCTGGCCACCTCAAGCGGTCAGCCAATTCGAAACACGTATCACACATTGTTGTTATGTGAGCTTAAGCCTCTCTTTTTTCGCGTTTCATTGCACTTTTGACGCGACGCAGTGTGCAGAACAGCACCTACTGCTGCCCAAGCGACAAGGACGCGCAAAGAGAGGAAACAACTATTACGTACCATTTGTGTCCCTGAATGTGCCGCGAACGCGGCGCGCCCATCAGCTGCTGCTCGCTTGAGTCACTGGGCCATTGCCACGCCATTGCACACGCAGTGCATGTTGCACTGTAGTCAAACCACACATTTCACGTCCCGCGACGAGAACACAGAAAGGCTGCCGGCATGAAATGTGCACACATGATCGACGCATAGCAGGGTAGTTGAAAGGCGTCCTTCGCAAAACCGATGTTATCCCATGACGGCTTCGCTTCGCTATCACTCACGCACGCCGCTGGGGCCAGCCTGCGGTAGCATCCGCTGTCATTTCGGAACTTCTCGCGTTTCTCGCGATTCTCTTCTCGCGTTTCTTTCTTTTTGCTTTCTTTTTTCTCCTCCGCGCGCGCATGCGTGCGATGGTTGTTCCGCTCTTATCGCCGCCGTTCGAAGGTCAAAGGCGCTTCGTCCCGTTCAGAGCAGCCGCTTGAGGTGAGTCGCGTTTTTCTTTCGTTTCTCTTTTTTTCTTTTTTTTTTCGCCGGGTTCTTTCAACACCGGATCTTATTCCGTGCGTTGAGGCACACCGCCTGTGCCCTATTTGTCATCCAAAAGGGTATACTGACTGTGCATGCGGTGCCGATAGGCCACATCGAGGGTGTACACGCTCCTACTTTTAGTTTAACTTCGATTTGATGGTAAAACAACATAAGCGAAGTCATTCTGTGGACGAAATGCATCGTGAACCCTAGCCCAGCGGTAGTGTGCATTCCGTACAACAATGTGCATCAGTCGACGAGACGAAGAAATCGTTGATTAGCACGTTCATGAATTTATTAAGCACTTTGAGAAACACTTCTTTCGCCCGCGCAGTTGCATACATGCACGCCAGCACTGAAGGCACTATAGCTTCGGATAAAATAAAGGGAAGATATGCCCGAAAAAGTCAAATAGGAGTTTTCTGTCCTTGAACTCCATTTGACAAAATGGCGTCAGATCGTGAATTTACCTCCTTTCTTCCACCTTTTATCCCCATAATTTCTCAAGGAAGTAAAATTGAGGACGCAGAACTTTATTACACCGATCTTAATACTCCCTAAGGGAGTACGGTCCCAAATGAAGGTAGTATTAAGCCCTTAAATGCCCAATTCGGCTAGTTTGCGTTTACAGTGTATGCTGGACACGGGTATCTCGTTACATTCGTTTTGTCGGAAATGAGCTGAAGCGTGTTTCCAAGGGAGAGAGCGAAATACTTTTTCTTGTCGGTCGGCCACAGAAGAAGGGCGGTGATGGTTTACCCTGAAGCGCGCGACGTCGCTGACGGCAGAATCACGGAGGTATAGTGTTTCCAGCCTCTGCCAAGTGCAGCATGCATGCCTAATCTTTTTTCGGCTAACAAGTCATTGCTTCGTGACACCCTGCGCGTATTTTGACTTGAAACAGAGGCATTGTATGGCTTCGCGCGTTCAGCTCTCAAAGCGGCGGCACTTCCAAAAGCAGTTCCTGTTGTGGCGGCGGAAGTGACTAGACGATGGCTGCCCTTGTCGCGCTTTCAGCCACCCCTCGAGCGTTTCAGGGTGGGGTCTCAATTTATTTACAATCGTGAGACGGTCTCTTGTGGTACTAGGCTCCCCCACCACCGGAGCCGACTTCGCCTGTTGCGGCTTCCTGAAATGGGTGACATCTTTATTGAAGAGTGACCTTTTCGGCCCAGGTGACGAGTGTTTACAGTGGTCACCTGATCGGGCGCTCTGAACAGCTCCCTGTTGAGCAGCGCTCTGACCAACATCTGTTTTGAGAGAGCCAGCAGGAGCGACCTGTGAGGGCTTAAACCCCTCTAAGCCACGAAGAACGTGGTTTTAGGAAACCAATGCTTGAATTTTGCAGTTTTGACGTATTCGGCTCTATTGCTTGTAAGTAATTATGGCCAGCCTGTATGGGCAGTGGAATCCTCAGCCGTCTGACATGGCACCAACTCGCCCAAACTGCTGAGGATTTCCGAACATGAGGACTGACATCGGCTTCTGAACAGCCACAACCAATACACGAGAGGGCGGAAGTGTTTCGGTACCTAGGTGACCCGAGAAGAGATATCGCCCTAAAGCTACAGGACTATCCGCCTATGAAAGCGGTATTTATTCACAATAATTCGAATTGGTGCTTTTGTGCAGCGGTAGAGACTTTTTTTCGCGAGTCTTGTGTTGAGGCCGAACCGACGCTGTCTAGCATTTAAGAAGCCCATTTAGGAAGCTCCTGTTGCTTAAGTGCAATTAACACAGCAACGTTCTCATCAAAAGATCCCTTACGTGCAAAATAAATGTTTACTTTTTTCTCCATTCCCTGGTGTTCGTTAGTGATTCAAGTGATTGGCCTTAATTATGCTATTCCTAGCATACAGCTCATTTTGTTGTCACCGATTGTGACGATTTCGGTGTCCAATGCTTGTTACTCTTCCTGCGATAGATAGTGTACTTTTTATTGCGATTGATGCGTGGAAATATGTCATTATAACCAATTATGTACTTTGTAACCCCCCCCCCCCCCCCGCACCCAGCTACGTTATGTCTTAAAGGCGCTGAGGGTAATGTGATAAAGAAATTACTAGAATAATAAATAAATAAATAAATAAATAAATAAATAAATAAATAAATAAATAAATAAACTGCAAGTTTCAATGGGCTGCAGCTTACAACATTATGCCTTCGCGGGTAACTAGCATCTCCGAAATAAAAAACAAGTATTCCAGTACCTGTATCGCTGTATTTACATTCCGGAATACTTTTTTTCGTCTTTTTGCAAGAATATGTCTGATATATTCCGTTAATTCGAAAGGTATCTCAGTATCTGTATTTTCGGATTCCAACGCATGTATTTCGATATCTGTATTCCGGAATACTTTTCCGAGTATCTCTGCCAAGCCCTGATTTCTCTGCCAAGCCCAGTTCACAGGTTGCCCTTATACTGGATTTTCTTCTCTGAATCAGGGCTTCGGCAACAGCTGTGAACAGCGACATAGGGTAACGTGCAGGCAAAATGCGGCGTACCTGATTATCAAGGCTCTCCTGCATCTTATGCTCAAACGACCTTTTGAGAGCATATTCCATATATCTAGACACAATTCCTCTATTGACAACTTTTGAATGTACTGACTTGAATGACACAAGCTCATTTTGTGCGCGGGGAGTGTATGCTCGACCTACGTGGGGGTCACAAACTACGAGTCTAAGCGCTGTTGATCCGAATTTCAGTACGTACCAACAAGCCTGCATTAACATTTTATATCAGACTTATTGGAAGATACCTGTGTATACATGGTAATCGAACATAAGCGTCTCAAGTTTAGATAATGAGCAATGGCGGCCCTTTAAATGAGGGTACGTTGATCTTTATCGCCATTACACAGTGCAGGTAGTAGCATGCTTCCTGTTATTTTACAGCTTATGCTGTGCGAAATTAACCATGCGACAATTATGATTATTCTGGAAAAAACGTCAATCTAAAAATATTTTTCTTTTCATATCTCTTCTAACGAAATTTATTGTGCATTATGGGATGGATTTATGGAACACTACTGCACATTATATATGAACATTTTTTTTTAATATGGAGTGCATTCACTATTTTGCATGCTTTCCTACTTCTACCCTCTATTGCTCTTTCAAATCAAGAATTTGATTACCTAGCTGGGCTTTACAGCGTACGTGGTTGTGCCCTCGAAAAATGTCAGATTATGTGGCAACGAAATGTGAGCACCTTTCTTTTCTTTTTTGTTGTCACTCACTCTCTCCCCTGCCTTGTATAAGTCTCGCAAAACTTGCAGGGTCTGTCAAGAATGCAAAATATTTATGTCTGCAACCGTTTTGGTCGGCAAAAACTCACCAGGAGGACACCCCTTTCAGTCTAATAATCACTGAACAGGAAACATGGCAACGTAACATTAGGTGGTTTCTGTAGACCTCTTTGGCGTTGCTCGCCATAGACAAACCCTTCCTGGTTCGAAGCCCAGCACAAGTTTCGCAGTACCTGCAACACCAAAGCCCTACAGAGGTGAGCGCATTTTGGATAGACATCGAGGATCTTTAATTTTCCTTGCCGCACGAAACGCTCATAGACGTTTCCGCTGCGGCGAAATAAAAATTCGTTGTTCTAAGTCAGCGCTTGGTCATGTCACTTCCTTCTTTGTCCCGTTGTAGCGCTGTATATCCGAAGTTCCACTAAGTATCAGTGGAAAACACAGCATTCAACATATTTTAACATCATGCTAAAAATCCAAGTGCTCATCCATGTAGACAGCACCTCCCGGCACTATCCTCACTATGACTGTGTTTAGTGGCTTTTTTGTGCTTTGCCCTAGTTCGTTAATGAGGCTGACAGGTACCCCATCTAAGCCCGGAGTAGTGCGCTTAGGAATTTTTCCTCCGGCCTTCTTCCAATTGAAATTCTCTAGTACTACATCTTCGTCGGTTGCACTCCTTTGCGTACTTTTACTCACCGGGGGAATCCCCTGGGCGACCTTTTTAAACGAATCGGCTGTTACCTTTCGCATGTAACCTAGCGCTTCATACCCTTCGAATTGATTTCCTCCTTAATCTACCATATGTTGTTGCATTGTGGTAGACTTCCTACCTAGCGCTTTTAGGTGGCTCCAAAATATCCTAGGCGCGGCCTTCTTTTCGCGAATCTCTGTCATCCAGCGTTCACTTTCACCTTAATTTTTGCCTCGACTAATTTCTGCCCAATGGATTTTTGCTCTAAACAGATTTCCCATATTTGGTTGACTTCGTCCTGTGGCCGCTTCTCCTTTTTTGCCTGTCTGTGCTCCCGTGATGCCTCACGTCGCTTCTCGATCGCTTCCCGGATTTCTTTGTTCCACCAACTTTTTGGCTTTCTCTGTCCTTTCCAACAAATACCTTTCTTCTCTTTTTCCATTTCTTCCGTGATCACATGTAGCAGCTGACTATACTTCCAGTCTATGCCTGGTAGTTCGTCTACTTTTTCCTCGACTCTTGCGGCTATATTTGTTATTTGTTTGTGATTTAGATACGAGCTGCCAAACTTTGATTCTATGTTCTTATTTTCAGTTTTATATCTCATTTGTAATATTATGCGTTTATGATCACTACCCAAGCTGTTAATGCCTTCCTCGTCTATTCTCATCTCTCTAAGTTTGTCATGTATTCCCTGCTGTCATGAGACAATAATAAATGCTCGATTACCTGTTTCCGACTTCCCACGTGATCTGCCCCTCACACGTAGGCCCCACGTTAACTCTGCAAAGACTATGTTGCTCGCAGAGATCTAGCAATAGCTTTCCACTGGTGTCTGAATATCCGTCAAGATCATGAATGTGAGCGTTCATGTCCCCCTAGAAGAATTATTTCGGCATCATGACCAAATTCTTTAATATCGGTACTTATGCATTTCACTATCTCCCGATTATTTCTCTGCAGTTATTCCCCGTCCACAAGTAAGCTACACCTAGCCACG